>CAWUFW010003475.1:600000-862500 GCA_963921515.1 Calotriton arnoldi
GATTATTTTCTCCTTGTCGTCTGGGTGGGAAGTCAACTTGGAGGATCTCAGTTCCTGTCTCGGCCTAGTCTCCACCTGGATGAACACCAACTCCCTGAAACTAAGTGGCGAGAAGACCGAGGTGATGGTATTGGGTAAGCTTTGGGGGTCTCAACATTGGCCTAGCATGCTGGAAAGGCCACCTACTCCCACCAATAAAGTGAAGAATTTTGGCTTCAGGTTCGACGCCACTCGGTCTATGAAGTCACAAGTGGCCAAAGTAGCCTCCCCATGCGTTGCTATCATGAAATGTCTTAAGAAGATCCTGTGGATCCTTCCTTTCTCTGTTCCAAGAACAGTCATCCAGGCCTTGACATTATCCAGACTCAACAATGGCAACATCTTGTACTTTGGAGCAGACAAGGCAACGAGGTGGTTCAGAACTCTGCCGCCAGGCTCTTGCTCCACCTCCCTAAACTTTCCTCAGCATCTGGGCTTCTTCGTCAACTTCACTGGCTCCCAGCAGACAAGCGAATAAACTTCAAAGCACTCTGCTCTAAGTACAAAATGTGCGCCTGCTCAGGACCACGGTACTTGCAAAACCTTATGATTTCCCAACATCCTGCTCATACCCTGTGCTCAAGAAATCGATCTGTTTTCACTGTTTTGAGAGTCAGATATACCCGTTTGGGCAGTTGATCATTCTCCTTCCTCGCCCTCAAGATATGGAACGCCCACCCAGAGTCCCTGAGAAGCTGTGCTTCCTTATCCATCTTTTGCAAGGAATTAAAGACTTTACTCTTTTAGCTCCTCTAGGCTGGATCTACCTGTTCCCGAAGCGCTGGGAAACCCTGGTGAGTAGCTACACACTACACCCGGGAGTGGAGACTGCTTATTTTCTTGTATAATGAATCTACCTGTTTTTATCCCAAATGTATCCGGGATTTGAGACTGTTTGTTTTTCTGGTAAATTGTATCTACCCCTTTGTATCCCAATGACATCCTCCCCTCCTAAGTCTTTTGTATACCACCCGTCAATACTGTAAAGCGTTCCAATACCCTCACGGGTCTGGTTCGCGCTCTATGAAACTTTAAAATAAATAAATAAATAAAATAAGCACTTAATAATATGTTGCAGAAAACTAATGGGTTGCAGACATACCAGTAATGAGTAATGACTTGGTTCAAAATATTACTGTTGTATTGGTTCCCCAATGTCAGGACACTAAAAGAATGGATCTAGAAATGATTAAAATACATATTCTGTGAACCAGGCTATCTACAAGGAGTCTTAAACTGGGAGTAGACTTGAGGGACAAGGAGAAAATCCAGTGAGACTAATGTCTCAAAGAAAACCCAGTACAAGTGTCATGATTCAGTTTATGTGCAAAATGAAATTTCAAGCCACCACTGGAAAGAAAGGAGGTGGAAACATTGCCATAGTATCAAGCAAATATAGCAGACTCCTTACAGCCATGCTGTGAATAAACGTCACTGTATATTTTCATATCTCATCAGCCAAGGGAGTTTAGGCTAAACTCTCTGTAGGAAAATAACCCCCACTTTTTTCCTGGAACGTGATGTGATTTTGAATGAAAGTGCGCTGGGTCCCTGCTGACCAGGTCCCCAGTGCCAGAGCTCTTTCCTAAAACTATACCATGATTGGCGCAACTTCAGCAACCCCTGTAAGCCCCTAGTAAATGGTACCCCTGGCACCTATGGCATTGAGACTGAAGAGAGTCCACTAAGGTAGCAGCACAAATTGAACCACCCTAAGGACCCCTCACCAAGACCATATAAAGTGCCATTGCAGGCTGCGCGTCATGGTGCAGAGAAAACTGAAGAGCCAACATTGCACACATCCCTGTGTGCCATGCCCACAGACACTGCATGAGGTATAGATCAGTCACCCCTACTGACGGCCTAACTGCCCCAAGAGAGGGTGCACTATATCACATGCATGGTAATATCTGCCTGAGCAGATATGGCCCTACTATATCTAAGTCCATTCTTTGATAGTGTAAGTGAGCAGGGAAGCCATATAGGTTACATGGGCTGGACACCTGTCATTACGGGTTCCCCAGCACCATGATGGCTTCACTGTACCCAGGGATGTTTGGTACCCAACATCCGTTCTTAATAGATCCCCAATGATGCCAATGTTGGATTTATTAATAAATGCCCACAGAGGGCACCTTAGAGGTGCCCCTTGAAAACCTACCAAACACTGGTGTGGTAGCCAGCCTGCCACCACCAGACATGTTTCTGACCCTATGGGGTGAGAGCCTGCGCTCTCAGAGGCTGGGAACAATGCCTGCTCTGGGCCTAGGTGCTTCACACCTTCCCCAGGCTGGAATGGCATTCCAAGGTGGGAAGCTTCAAAAGCAATGCCTCCTTTGAAATGCAACCAGGCATCTCCAGTTAGTGGAGGATGCCAACCCCCCCTGGCCTGCTACACTTCTGGCGGGAGGACTAGTAGGAAAATTAGTTAGATTAGGAGGTGTGCCCACATTCAGCCAGCAACCCCCCCTAAGGTGGGGCAGGTGATGTGGACCCGACTCTTCCAATTCCTCCAGCTTGGGGTGGAAGGAATTAGCCGGTCAGGGTTAAGCCCCTTCCCACAGGAAGTGGTCACATAGAGGGTGTAGACACCCTAAAGGTAGGTAGCCCATTGGCTACTACCTGTCACCCCCTTTAATGCCCATAAATGTAGCATTTAGATGGCCCCCCAGGCCCTGAACTTCAGATTCAACAGACCTAAGAAGAAAACGGCCAAAGAAGAGCTGCTGACCCAAGAACTGAGTACCTGCTGCAGAATTTTGGCACAAAACACTGCATGCTTCCTCAAAGGACGCTACTATGGTGGTGTTTTGACTCATCCTGCTGCTGTGAGGCCTCCAAGAACCCTGGAGCAACTCCAGCCCTTCAACAATTGCCAGAGAACTCCCTTGAAGTAGAGGAACAACTTCCCGCAGTGTCTGGCTTACCGACTTGCCGCTCCCCGGCGACACCGATGCAGCAACTGAACCAGAAGTAGTACACCGATTTCCAAGGGTCAGATCTATCCCTCCCACTAAGTGAGAGGACACCAGGACCTACCGGAGCAATACAAGAGGTACCGGACCACCTGCAACTGACACAGAGACAAAGATTCCAATCCAGACTCCAACTGCCCAGGAAGTAAACACCTGTCGAGAGCCCTGAGACCTACTCCATGAGTGGTCCAGCTGTCTAGGAATCGTCCCTACAACCTACCTGCTCCTGACCACGAAGCACATCTTGACTCACAGAGCCCGGCTGACCTATCTGCTCTGTACCCAGACTGGGTACCAACGAACCAGATGTGCTCCTGTGGTCCTGAGGCCCTTGCGATCCGACCCCTCATTTGGGGTCTCCCGGACTTACCTGTCCTGCAGCCTGTTTTGAGGTTGCCCCCTTCTTCGTAGCGCACCAGCTACCAATGACCTCAGCACCCTGCTCCCGGACGAATCCGGTACGCTCCAGACGATCCGCTGGTGGAACATTGAAACTTGGCCTACTGCTACCCTAAACCTCAAAGGTGAACCCCTAGAACTGACTGTACGAATTTATATACATTTTTGTATTTTTCTCCATACACTTTCATTGTGCGTGATTGAGCAGAACAGCGTGTTATTTTCCGAACTTTGAAAATGCAGAGCTAAAAAAGTACTTACCTGTAAATTAAGTTTTGGTCTTGAAAATTATATAAAAATCATGTGTCATTTTTGCAAATTGGACTCAGATTTATTCTTGAGTGTGTGCCTCATTTATCGCCTCTGTGAGTACAACAAAGGCTTACCACTACCCTCTGATAAGCCTAATTGCTCGCCCACATTACCACAAATAGAGCGTTAGTATCATCTACTTTTGCCTCTGTATACCAATCTGGGTCTCACTGGATTCTCTGCACAGTGTACTTCAATTTAGTACACTGTGCAGACCCAGCATCCTACACTCTCCCTCTGAGGGAACCATTGTGTTCTGTGCATTTCCAGGTACTAGTCAGGGAAGCAAATGTACATTGAATAGCTCTGACACCAACTCCTTTCCTTACATTCTCCAGTGACGTTTTCTCTCTCATACTGATCTCCGTGTCAGCACGAGAGTAATTACAAATACAGAGAAGAGGCTGTCGGTGCCAAGGAATCAGGTGGTAAGACAACAACAGAGGACCACTGGCCTAAAAGACATTCCTCACAGGCCAGTGTTCACAAAGCTCGAAGCTGGGACACAGTCATGTTAGTCTTGATAATACTCCTATCAGGACTACAATCTTTGAGAGACTGAACCGAAAATCTTGCAGAACTTAAGTCAATCCCACTAGCAACATTGAAGTACCCAACTGAGCTACTACAATACCAGATTCCTTGTCACGGATCACAGAATATGGGGTGTTTCAGTGTGAAGGTTGGCCACACAAGTATGATACTGCAGTAAGCCATAGGCGGTGGCTATATGGTGACCCTCAAGCAGTCATGGTCTCTGTGCAAGGAAAGTGGCTGATGGGTAGAAGATGGGTACATGATTTTCATTACAGCTTCAGCCATATTGCTATGGTTCTGTGCTTATGGAAAAGGTTAAGTGGTCCTGTCATGCACATCACCAAGGTGAAGGGTGAGCATAGGGTGCAGGAAGGGGGAAGAATATAGGAACAGCAGCCTGAGGTGAGGGAATAAGGGAGGGAACTCAATATCCATGCCATTCTAAAAGAAGTTCAACATGCAGTTGCCTTAAGCTTAGCGGGCAGCAGCTTCAAAAATATACAGCTACAGATTTGTTTTTTAAACAAAGCAAACAGATTTTTGAAATCCTAGATTCTTACTTGCATAAATAAATATTTTCTCATCTTTTTACTATGGGGAAGCAAAGAGTTGAACTTGGAAAAAGGACCCTTTTCATGTAATCGCACCAAAATAAACTTAATGCAAAAATGGCCTAAGAGATATCATGTAATAAGGGCCCGTAGTTCATGATTATCTGTCATGTATCCTATACACACACATAGCTGAGTTCAATAAAACAAATATGAATGGATATTGAGGTAGAAGGATAAATATTGGTTAACTAATGTGCAACCTTGCAATATGCTCATTTCCAGATTTTGAGGAGGTCTGGTGACAATATAAAGCTCCAGGCAGAAGGCAGGGCCCTGCACTCCAGCCCCAAGGTGCAGGTACCCTTCAGATGTTCGTCTCACTTAAAAATGCATAAACATGATGAGAGCAATGCTTGATTTAATCTCAGCCACTGGCAATTACTTGGTGGAGTGTCCCAGTCCATTTTTTTGGCCAGTTTGCTACTCTAGACGGAGACCAGCCATATGCAAACCAGTCTAGCCCCTTCTCTAATAAGAACAGTTCAGCCCGAACTGCCAGGCCAGGTTCCCATCAGCAGGAATACAAGCAACCCAGATCAGATCCAGCCTTTTGCATTCCTTGTCAGTGAGGTGCAGCCCCAGTACAATAGCACAGTGTCCAACAGAGGCAGGTCTGGGCATGTCTGTCATACTTAGGGAATTTCAATGAGAACAAGCATTGGCAAAGCCAATCGGTCTCTCAATGGCTTTGTTTTTTTTATTTCCTGATACGAGTTGGCTTTGTAAATGATATAAAAAAGTTGGCACAAAAGTCTTTTTTTTTGGGCAGTAGTAATACAGAGGACTACAGAAGAAGTAGATTTGTTAGGGGGGCTGTGTTCCAAACGGGGTGGCCGGGGAAACCTGGGGTCAGATCCCGGCACGCTGAGTTGACCGAATTGTGTGACGTTAGGCAAATCACTGTAATTAAGTGGGTCCTATTTTACTTTGTAATATAAAGGTTGCACTACAAAAGCGATATTTGATAAAAGTTAAGGGCACCGGACAAACTGAACTGTTTGTGCCCTCAAATGAAGGTCAGGGCATTCAGGAAGTGCGGTCCATTGAATGTAAGCTTATGTTTAGGAATTATACATTTTATTAAACTATTAATTTTAATAAATGCCAGCGGTTGCAAGCTAGTGTGTTACACAGCGATGCTTTCCAGGCTCGGCTCGTGCTGTAGCTTTTGGGATCAAGTTAGCTCTCTCACATCTACAACCATCCTGTGATTGTGTTGTGCTTTTGAAGTGGGGTAGGTAAACATTGCACATACGATCGTGTTGGATACTTACATATTTATATGTTCTAGTAAAATTGTTATGTGAAGAAAATATTTATGGAACAACTTCCGAACATGTTAATTGTCTAACCAAAACAGGTATATGAATAAAGAAATGAATAAACGCATTGCCAAGCTTTGCCGATGTTTTTTTCTTTCTTATGAGATGGTGGTTGGGGGAGGTTAGAGGCCAGCAAACAACGATGGGAGGGTGGGGGGAAATTGAAAATGACTGGAGGGTGGGGGTGATTGAAAACAACAATGGGAGGGTGGGGTTGATTGAAAACGACGACGGAAGGGTGGGGGTGATTAAAAACAATAATGGGAGGGTGGGGATTGAAATCAGTCTTGTATAAACTCACCACAAGCAGATGCTGAGAGGTATCGTGTGCAAATAACCGATGATCACGTAAAGCGGTCCAATATGTTTGGATCGAATTGGTGCTATATAAAGCTGCAAAATAAATTTTATAAAAGCCTTGCCAAAGCTTTGCCAATATTATTTTCTAGTGAGGTGGGAGGACAGTAAGAAACAATGGGAGGCTATCTGGGAACATGACGGGCTCTTGCAGTACAGGAGATTGATACTACAGGGGTGCTTAAAAGCAAGAGATAGTTGAAAACATGAGTTCAGGAAAGAATTGAAAATAGGGGAGGAGACTAAATCGGGCAATTGAAGGATACAGGCGGTGCTGAAAAAACGCGAATGTTAAAAGGTGCGGTCAATTTTCAAGATGGAACTGAAAAAGAGGCGACTATAGAGGCCAACTATAGAGTACAGCAGATGTCTTGACAATAAGATACTAAAAAGATAACGGTGCAGGAAGAGAGTGCTGAGACGGATGAAATGCGAGTGCTGAAAAAGAAGCGCGCACTCATGAATGATACAGAAGTGCTGAAAGGGATAGAAAATGCTTAGGATTGAACAAAGGGAACATGCGAGAGATACGCCCAGAAAAGTGGAAGCAGCAGAGCTGTTAGTGGTCAGGGAGAGGTAAGACGCATGTGGAGAGGTGTGGTGCAGCGGCCAGGGCAGCTGACTTCGGAGCACAGGGTTCACGGTTCGATCCCCGGCTCCGGCGGCAGCTCAGCTCAGCACCATGTGACTCTGGGCAATAGCTCACTTAATTTCCACGACGGCCCCCAGCGCCTTGAGACCCGTAAGGGTGAGTAGCTGCGCTATATAAAAACGGACTTACATTTTTTTATAAGTAACGAGGGATAGCTGCTGAAGGGAGGGCCTGAAGTGGGTTAGGGGCGTGGAGGCGGCTGATGCCTGAAAAGCAGTACAGAGATAAAACTGTTAAAAGAAAAGCGGAGCGCCGAGATAACGCTCAAAGACGAGGGGAGAGGAGGAGGGTGGGGGGACTTCATGACATCAGGAGTCGGGGTGGGGAGGGGCATGGGCGGGCTTCAGCACAGACCTCAACCCCCAGGCCCTGCTATCCCTGGACAAGATTTGAAACAGATGTTGTTTTTTCTTCAGTGCGAGTTGTACTTGAAGGAGCATTGTTCAAGGAGGCATTCATCTCCAGAGATACAATCAGGCATGACAGGCCCTGAATGTGAGACAGGCCAGCCCTACTGCAAACATGCCCACACAAAACAACAAGCGCGGCCGCTAAAGTGAAAGTGACCGCGCTGTGTTTAATTAGTAACCTGATCCACGACGAGGAATGCAGCTGCCACCCTGCGCGCCGCTGCTCGCTCCCGAGAGCAAAACGCTGTGGAAGTGAACCTTTGGAGAAGAGGTGGGACATGCACCCGCCTTTGGCCATTTGCGTGCTTTCATTATTGAAAGACACACGCAAAGGCCAATCCAACGTGTGGGAGGAGTGAGACCCACACAGAGAAGTTTAGAGTGCTCACAAGAAGCCTCCCATAGAGCAACACATGCGCGCTGCGCTAGGCTCGACCTAAAAAAAGTCATTTGGAATATGCTTGTATTAATCTCAGCCACTGGCAATTACTCCTTCACATTTCAGTATGTAGTTTCTCTTCAGCTCTATGTAGCAGGCACTGGCAGCAACTGAAACCCAAAGCCCCAGCCATGTTTAGCAATCAAGGCCAGGCTGTTTGACATCCCCATTCAAACCAAACTAGCTACGAATGGGCAGGACCCACCATTGTGCCTGAATTTTGTGCCCGCCTCAGTTTTTTTTAAATGTTTTTAAAAATTCAGGATAGTCTTATCTAGTGGAAGTGCATCCACTTATGTGGAAATCAAAGAAATTCACTCACCTCCACTTTAGAATACATGTACCAATAAGCACACATCCATTTATTAATAAAGTACAATAGAGAAACTCCATGTTATCTCAACAGCACAGCAAAACAGATGTGATAGAGGACAACTCTGCTGATAGTTGCACTTGCTATTTGTCATAATTTTCACTCAGTAATAGATTTAATCCCTTGTATTTTGTTGCTGGTTAAATACCTTTGTTTAGAACTGCGTAACACGATAGACTAGCATGGCATAAACCATATATGCATGAGAGTAGAGCGTAATATTACCATTGTTAAGAGGGGGCAGGCGCATTATATGTAGCATATTGTATTCTGTGCCAGAGTTGTCCTCTATCACATCTGTTTTGCTGTGCTGTAGCAATAACATGGAGTTTGTATTTTGCACTTTATTAATAAATGGATGTGTGTTTGTTAGTACATGTAGTCTAAAGTGGGGGTGGGTGTGTGTGTGTGTGTGTGTGTGTATATATATATATCAATCAATCAATCAATCAATCAATCAGGGGTTTATGAAGCGCGCTACTCACCCGTGAGGGTCTCAAGGCGCTAGAGGGGGGGGGGGGCAGCTCCGGATCAGTCAAAGAGCCAGGTCTTGAGGTCCTTCCTGAACGTGTGCAGGGTTGGGGAGCGTCTGATGTTCACCGGGAGCTCGTTCCAGGTCTTGGCTGCGATATAGGAGAAGGCTCTCCCGCCTGTTCTGTTTCTGCGGGGGACCTATGCCAGGGCAAGGTCGGCGGAGCGGAGGTTCCTCTTGGGTACGTGGAAGGATACTCTCTCATTGAGGTATTTGGGTCCGATGTTGTTGAGGGATTTGTAGGCGTGGGTGAGGAGTTTGAAGGTGACCCTCTTCTCGACGGGGAGCCAGTGGAGGCCACGTAGGTGTTGGGTCATGTGTTCGTGATGCGGTGTCCCGAGGACGAGTCTGGCTGCGGCGTTCTGGATGGTTTGGAGTTTGTGTAGAAGAGTTCGGTTGATTCCGGCGTATAGGGCGTTGCCGTAGTCCAGTCTGCTGGTTATGAGCGCGTGGGTGACGGTCCTTCTGCAGTCGGGGGGGATCCATTTGAAGGTCTTACGGAGGATGCGCAGGCAATTGAAACTAGTGGAGGCGACGGCGTTGATCTGGTGGTTCATTGAGAGGCAGGAGTCAAGGATGATGCAGAGGTTTCGTGCGTGGTCTGTAGGGGTGGGTGGATTCCGAGGGCGGAGGGCCACCAGGTGTTGTCCCAGGCGGTGGTGCAGGGTCCGAGGATGAGGACCTCGGTCTTCTCTGAGTTGAGCTTCAAGCAGCTGTCTTTCATCCAGGCTGCCACGTTCCTCATTCCTTCCTGGAAGCAGAGTCTGGTGTCCTCGGGGTTCTTCGTGAGTGAGAGGATGAGCTGGGTGTCGTCGGCGTAGGACACAATGCTGAGCCGATGCTGTCTGACGATGGCGGCGAGGGGGGCCATGTAGATGTTGAAGAGCGTGGGGCTGAGCGATGATCCTTGGGGTACTCCGCAGTTGATATCGGTGGGTTCGGAGAGGAAGGGGGGGGGGGGGGAGTCTGATCCTCTGGGTTCTGCCGGAGAGAAAGGATTGGATGCAGTCGAGGGCGTTCCCTTGTATCCCTGCGTCGTGAAGTCTGGCTGCGAGCGTGCGATGTGAAACGGTGTCGAAGGCTGCGGAGAGGTCTAGGAGGATAAGGGCCGCAGTGTGTCCCTGGTCGAGTAGCATGCGGATGTCGTCAGTGGCTGCGATGAGGACGGTCTCGGTGCTGTGGTTGCTGGGGAATCCAGACTGGGAGGCGTCTAGGATGGAGTTCTCTTCGATGAAGGCGGTCAGCTGGGTGTTTACGATTCTCTCGGTGACTTTGGCCGCGAAGGGGAGGAGGGAGATGGGCCGGTAGTTTTTCAGGTCCGTAGGGTCGGCCGTTGGTTTCTTGAGGAGGGGTTTAACCTCCGCCCGCTTCCAGTCGTCTGGGCAGATGCCGGATCTGAAGGAGGCATTGATGGTCCGTCCTAGTTCAGGTGCGATGGCGGCGGCGGCCCTGTGGAATATGTGCGGTGGGCAGGGGTCCGTTGGGGCTCCTGAGTGGGTTTTCTTCATGGTTGTGGTGGTGTGCTCGACGGTGGCGGGATCCCAGGTCATGATGGTTGGTTTGTCGGCGGCAGTGGGGAGGGGGGTGGTGTCCGGCATCGGTTCGCTGAAATTGTCGTAGAGGACCTTGATCTTCCGATGGAAGTAGGAGCTGAGCTTGTCGCAGAGTTCCTGGGAAGGTGTGACGTCCGTGGCTTCGCTGGTGGGTTTTGCGAACTGCTGTATGACGTTGAACAGTTCCTTGGCGTTGGTCCCGTTGGTCTGGACTTTGTCTCTTATGAAGGTCCGTTTGGTGTCTCTTATGCGCTGGTGGTATTCCTTCAGGGCGCTCCTGTGGTTGTTCCGTGCTTTTCTGGTTTCGCCAGGTTTTCTCTAGGCGTCTGCAGGAGCGTCTGGTTTCTTGTAATTCAGTGGTGAACTAGGCAGCCTTCAGAGGGCGTTGTTTGGCGGGGTGGCGGAGGGGTGCGAGCTCGTCGGCGCAACAGGAGATCCAGCGGTGAAGTTCTGTGGCTGCGGAGTTGGTGTCGGTCGTGGCTCTGGGGGGGTTCTGGAAGAGGGTGGTGTTGAGGTGCTCCTCTGTGACCTTGCTCCAGTTCCGTCGTGGCAGGAGCGGGGCGGGCTTGGGTGCGGTGGTGGTGTTGAAGGTGAAGTGGACGCAGTGGTGGTCCGTCCAGAGGGGCTTGGTGGGTTGGCTGAAGCGGATGTTTGTCCCTCCAGCGAAGATGGGGTCGAGGGTGTGTCCAGCTTTGTGGGTGGGCGTGTTGACCAGCTGCTTAAGTCTGAGGTTGGCGAGGTTGTCAAGGAGGGTGGTGGTCGGGGTCGTTGCAGTTGTCGAGGTGGAAGTTCAGGTCCCCGAGTAGAATGTAGTCGTGGAGGTGACGGCGTGGGGTGAGGCGAGCTCGGCGATGGTAGTTGCGGGCTGGGTGCGAGGTCCTGGCGGACTGTAGATGAGGGTGCTGCGTAGCATGGTCCTGGGGCTGGTCTGGATCTGGAAGTGGAGGTGTTCTGTGTTGGAGTGGGGGTCACTCATGCTGGATGTGGAGAGTCGGAGGGGGGTCTTGTGTGCGATGGCTAGTCCTCCTCCTGGGCTGTGGGGGCGGTCTTTTCTCTGGATCTTGTAGCCGTCGGGGATGGCAGTGGCGATGTCGGGGCCAGAGGTGGCGTTGGTCCAGGTTTCGGTGAAGAAGGCGACGTCAGGCGAGAGGGTGTCGATCAGGTCCCAGATCTCTCCGGCGTGTCGGTGCAAGGAGCGCACGTTGAGGAGGATGCATGTCAGGGTTTCGGCGGTGCGTGCATGAGGCGGGCCTTTGGTGGTTGTGGGAGCTTTGTCAATGGTGAAGGATCTGCGGCAGGGTCTGCACGAGAACTGTCCATGGGTGGTGTTCGGCGAGGCCCTTCCGCAGTCGGTGTGTCTTCCGGGATTAAGTGCGTGGAGGGTGGTGGAGTCGTAGCGGTGGGGCCTAGGAGAACCAGGGTTCCTGGCGCTGGTTGCGGTCGGGCTTGCCTTAGGCGCGCCTTTGGCACGCCAGCGGTGCGACCGCACAGCGGTCGGCATTAAGTAGGGGAGGGGGGCGGGACCAGAGGAAGGGAGGCGGGAGCGATGCTGTGTCGGGGGGGCGGGGCCGCAGGGGCAGCAGCGGCGGGAAAGAAATGAGCAAAAAATACAGGGGGAAAGAAAACACAGAGTAATACAGTAACAAAAGTCCAAGCAACAAATGAGGAATTATACGAAATACGGCACCGGCAGGCAAAAGTGGAAAACACCTGAGGCGCTGGGACGGGCTGCCGGCGCGAACACTGCTTCGAGGGAGATCTCAGTACCGGAGCGGTGCGGCTGATAGACTGAGCTGCTGGGGAGAGTGCTGGCCTGGACCAGAGGGCAAGGCTTCACACGCGCTCCCCCACAGCGGTCGGCATCAAGAAGGGGAGGGGGGCGGGACCAAAGGAAGGGAGGCGGGAGCGATGCTGTGTCGGGGGGGCGGGGCCGCAGGGGCAGCAGCGGCGGGAAAGAAGTGAGCAAAAAATACAGCGGGGAAAGAAAACACAGAGTAATACAGTAACAAAAGTCCAAGCAACAAATGAGGAATTATATGAAATACGGCACCGGCAGGCAAAAGTCGAAAACACCTGAGGCGCTGGGACGGGCTGCCGGCGCGAACACTGCTTCGAGGGAGGTCTCAGTACCGGAGCGGTGCGGCTGATAGACTCAGCTGCTGGGGAGAGTGCTGGCCTGGACCTACATACATACATACACACACACACACACACACACACACATATATATACTTTCTTAAAAAAAGGACCTTGATGAAACTCTTAGCCAACACCCATGCAATCAAGTTAGAACCAACCTACAACCTGGCACTGATCAATTTCAAAGACAAATGTCATTATTAAACAAGCATTTGCAATGCAGTAGGTCTCGCATTTTTTAGACTTGGCGCGATTAGCATTGTAATTTAAATGTTTTTAACTTATGTGTTTTGGAGTGAAGTGGATGTCTGTGATGGCAATTGTGTGTTTTTTCAATGCATCTAAAAGGAAGCACATTTAAACTGAACCTGAGAATTTGTAAAAAAAAAAAAAAAAATCACCCCAAGGGAGCCGTTCGTTATCCCATTCAATGGTACCCATTTTACTGAGAGTGAGAGGACCCGCCAGGATTCAAACCTGTGCCCTCAGGATCAAACACTGATGACGGATGCAGGTGCATTTAGTAGATTTTGCTGCCGTGCCCAGTGAACGTGCAATCCCATAAAAAAAAGGTACATGGACAAAAAAACGCCCACTTCTAAGATGTGCAGCTAGTTAGACCAGACATTCGCAGAGAGCTGACCCATTTTATCAGTAAAGGAGCGCTCTTCATGTGGAAATGCAATCGGTCTAGTCCTTTAGCGGACCTCGTGTCGCTACTCCACGCTCAAGAGCCGTACAGTCTATTTCATGCCCCCATTAGTAAGAACCGGCAGCAGGCAACACTGGATAGGACTCCACCGCTCTGATTCATCTATCTATCTGTCTGAGACACAGACACACACAGACACAGACACACACAGACACACACAGACACACACAGACACACACGTCTGCATCGCCGCGATCACCGCTGGTCCGTGGTTTTTGCCAGCTGCCCTCTACCCCTCCCGGGGGCACCACCCAAAGGCTTGTCGGTGGAAAGCTGCGGTTGTTCTGTACCTGCACCAGAGGGTCTCGTCTGTGCCCACTCCTAGCACTGGGTGCCCCCCCCTGCTCCCTATACTCAATCTCCCCAGGCCACAGCTGGGAGCTCGGCCTTTTCTGTGGCTTTCCACATGTGATGCTGAAAGTATCACTTCTGTTTTAATTACACCCCCCGGATTCAGATTGGAGGGGCTCTGCTGCCTCATGTTGTAATCAGGCCCGGTTCTAGCGGGTGGGCCAGGCCCACCCAAGCATGAGCCTGGCCCACCCAGGCATGAGCCTTGGCCCTGGCAGTAACGTCACAAATGGCCAGTAGTAAATGGCCACTTTCATTGAAAACGTTCCTCCGAACGTTGTTTTTCTTCCTTTTCTGGGAGTTGCGTGATTGGGCCTGGGCTCTTTCTCACAGGCACCCCCAATCACGCATCTCCTTTTAGAAAGGTGTGCTGTGTCCCTGCCCACTCGTGCAGGTAAAATAGGGGCATATTAAAGGGGACAAAACCCCTCTTTGATACTGGGTAACGTTGCTAAAAAGAGTTTGTTTGGGCAGATATACATTTTTATCAGTAAAGTCAATCCCTAACCACTGGGGTATGCTTTAAATCCTGAGTTTGTGCTTCTCCAGACCAAACCCTCTTAAAATATACTGCCCACCAGTATGGATGACACGTGATTTCTACACCTTGTAATCCTCATTGGCTTATGTGACATTCCCTGTAGATAGATTTACATACTTGCATGATTGATTGTCTCTGTATAATGTGTGCATGATGTAAAGTACTCCGACACCCTACACTGATATGAGTAACGCTATACAACAAATTAAATGCATATGAGTGGCTACGGAGAGATGAGTGGCTACGGAGAGATGAGGGGCGCTGGAAGAGGGTGGTAGTGAGGGTGTCTGAGAAGGAGGTCAACAGGGGGAGGGGCTACTGAGAGATGAGGGGCACTGGAGGAGGGTGGCAGTGAGGGAATCCGAGGAGGAGGTCAATAGGGGGAGGGGCTACGGAGAGATGAGGGGCACTGGAGGAGGGTGGTAGTGAGGGAGTCCGAGAAGGAGGTCAATACAGGGGGGGACTACGAAGAGATGAGGGGCGCTGGTGGAGGGTGGCAGTGAGGGTGTCCGAGAAGGAGGTCAATAGGGGGCTAAGGAGAGATGAGAGGCGCTGGTTGAGGGTGGTAGTGAGGGAGTCCGAGAAGGAGGTCAATAGGGGAGGGCTACGGAGAGATGAGGGGCGCTGGTGGAGGGTGGCAGTGAGGGAATCTGAGGAGAAGGTCAATAGGGGGAGGGGCTATGGAGAGATGAGGGGCACTGGAGGAGGGTGGTAGTGAGGGAGTCTGAGAAGGAGGTCAATACGGGGGGGCTATGAAGAGATGACGGGCGCTGGTGGAGGGTGGCAGTGAGGGAGTCCGAGAAGGAGGTCAATAGGGGGCTACGGAGAGATGAGAGGCGCTGGTTGAGGGTGGTAGTGAGGGAGTCCGAGAAAGAGGTCAATAGAGGGGGGGCTACGGAGAGATGAGGGGCGCTGGTGGAGGGTGGCAGTGATGGAATCCGAGGAGGAGGTCAATAGGGGGGGCTACGGAGAGATGAGGGGCGCTGGTGGAGGGTGACAGTGAGGGAATCCGAGGAGGAGGTCATGAGGAAGAGCCCGAGAAGAGTCACTTGCCTGATACTCCCACCTCAGAAACCTCCTCGTCCCATCAAAGGGACATTACATGGAAAAAAACACTTTTTGAGAGTGATAGCATTTAGAAATAGATTTGGAAAGAAAAGAATGGGTTTTACTGGGCGCTTGTAAGAGTAAGGAGAGATAAAGGAGGGCCCTGAAGCAGTCCTGGCTAGATATATAAGTGACAAATCGGGCCCGCAGTGGCCCACCCGAATGCATCCTTGGCCCACCCAAATAAAAATTCCTGGAGCCGGGCCTGGTTGTAATACAAACCCCAAAATCCAGCGTTTCGCTGAGTGAGCAGCACCCGACACTGCCCAGGTCCAGCTTCATTCCCGTGTAATACCTTATCCCTGCTCAGCGGAAAATGGAGGGGGGGGGGGGCAGTTTATGTATTTTTAGGTCGCACCGCGGGCTCCTGTGCATTCAGCACGGCTCCAGCTGGCTCCTTTCACGTGTGAACATGTGACCTGCGGCCCCCACCGTGCAGCTTCGGGTCAAGCCCTGCAGGGCCTCCAGTCATCAGCAGAACAGAGCACACCTGCTACCAACCCTCGGAGGCCGGCCGGACACAGGACGCGCCTGTGAGGCCAACCCAGCCTTCCATCCTACCGAGGTCTGCTTATTCCACCAAGTTCAGCAATGACAGTGCCTGGAGTTACAGCGCTGTAACACTGCATAAGTGCAGCAGGAAGCGCTGTGTCAGAGTGCTTCTACTACCCCCAGGGGGCACCTGCTGCCCTCTACTTCACCTCATGGAAGCCCGGCACATCCCTGCAGAGTCTCCGCCGTGCTGTCAGCTGACCCCCTGTGCTATGCTGCACCACATACAGTGTGGTCCAGGACTGCGCCCACCTCCAGAACCGGCTGCCCTCCCCCGGCATTACTGGAGTCAGCTCTGGACTCCAAGCACAGCAACAGTAGTCCCGTCCCAGCAGCGTCCTCTAGCAAATACACGCATTTCAATGCAATAGGTCTCGCATTTACGCGAGTTTCAGCTATTGGTATTGTAAATGACAATGCCTATTATTTTTGTTTTTTAAAACATAAATAAAAGACAGTCATTTACAATGCCAATAGCTTAAACTCGCGTAAATGCGAGACCTATTGCATTGCAAATGCTTCTTGTTTAAGTTTAAAACTGAGCTTCAAAGACACCGCGCTCGTTTTTCTTTTTTACTTTAACAATAAGCGCAGTGTCTTTGAAGCGGGAGCCACGCTCAGTGTTAAAGTTAAAAAAACATAGCAAAAACAAACAGAGCGCGGTATCCCTGAAGCAGGCACCGTGCTCACGATGAAAGTAAAAAAATAAAAAATAAACAGAGCACGGTGTCCCAGAAGTGGACGCCGCGCTCAACATGAAAGTTAAATATAAATAAATAAACTGAGCGCGGTGTCCCTAAAGCGGGCACCGCGCTCAGGATAGAAATACAAAAAAATAGCATCCACCATTGTTCCCATAAGTGCCAATAAACAAAATAGTGCTGACCCCCTAGATAAAGCCGACCGTGTAACGTGCCAAGTAAAAGGTCCAGTCGTCATGGACGGTAACAAATGGCGACAAGGCGGTAACAAGGAGGGACTAACAAGCTTCATAATGAATCGGAAGCCAGCATTTACCAAGGACAATGACACCAGCCAATGAAAAATATGGGAGGAGTTGGACGAGGCTTCCACAGCATACTCTACTACAGCATGCCTCGCAGAGCGAGCAGCGCATGCGCGCTGCCGCTAGGCTCGACCTAAAAATGCAGCAGGCCCCCTTCACCCAATAATGTCTACCAACTTACAATCAGTAATCAAATCATCTCCACGCAGATACAGGTAGATAGACACTGCAAGTTTGCTACTCCGCAGTTAGAAAAATCTCAGGAGAACTGGAGTTGGCTCGCTACAACCTTAGGTAAGCCCCAATCAAACTGACTTGCAATTAAAGTTCATATGAATCCTAAATCTAACATCAAGAACAAGGCAGAGACCATGTCTTTAGTCTCCTGGAATGTGGCAGCACTAGAAAACCTTTTACTTAATTCGGACACAGTGTCTTTTCTACCATCATATGCATTCAAGAATCCTGGTGTGACATGGAAACTCCGCTAGAAGGGTACTGCAAGTTTTTCTCTCCTGCCACCAGATTACATACAAAGGGGCATGCAATGGAAGGTCTCTCCATCCTTCTGACATCTCGCTGGGATTTTGCAGTCTCTGAGTACCCCACTGGAAATAAAGACTTTTTATGTGTTGAGATTAAAAATTGTAGCATCAACTTCACAAAACGTAAACTATTTTTGATAAATGTATACATCAATTTGAAAAATCAGAAGGTGAAGGAGCTGGAGCAGTTAATTTCGGACATCAGGCATTGTTACGCTAATGCCCGTCTGCTCCCGACAGGGGACTTCAATCTAAATCTTCTCCATAATCCGTATTGCAGCATTCCAGAAAAAACAGTAGACTCCAGATGGTCAATTACATCACAAGTAATAACGCCACAAAGAGCTGACGCTACTGGCTGCACCCTGCTAGCGGCTTAGTGGGCCTGTCTTTGTGAGCTTTGAATGGTCGTTTCCTGGAAGATCAACCTTCCCACCCTACTAATTTTTCCCGAAAATATTAGCTGTTCTAGACTGTACGTTTTGTTCAGTCACGCTGTTTAACACCGTCACCTCATACTCCTTCAGCTTGCATGGCGAAAGTGATCATATGCCTCAGAGCCTAACCGTAACAAATTGCATCCAAGCACACACCACCCTAAGTTCCATTGGACTTAACGGCATTCATCATAACTGGAAACGGTTTGAGTGGAGCTCAGACGTGCCCGCAAAATATATCTCTTGGAAAGCAAAACTATGTGATCAGACTTATCCTTCATTTAATACAATCAGTGACTGGGAATGCTTTGTGCAAAGCCTACACTCGGCTCTCGACAACAAGCCAAACTAACAAGTTCCCCCCAGATCCACCTTTCAAAGCCGTGGTTCACAAAAGATCTTGGGTCCCAGAAAAAATTGCTCATCAAGAAGTTAAGATCATTTAGATCTTGGCCATGTACCTCTGCGCTTGCAGAAATCCACATCTTACGCGTCAGTATAACTTCATAATTTGGTAAGCAAAGCAAAAGTATAAGGAAGGACTTCAAATGGAACTTTTTCAGCCTTGTCAAGATAAAAATCCTAAGGACTTTTGGATCATTAACCGTCTTAGTAGGGGGTTAGAAACAGTCAACATAAACGGGAATGTCACCTCCGAAAATTGGATTGCACGCATTGGCTCTTTGTATAGTGTATCAACAAAACGCTGTAATCAAGATCCCAGCCTCAGCAGGAAAAACCTGGCACAAGGAAAGTCTGAGGCTTCAGAAGAGCAACTCAGACAATATATGACAACTTTGAATGCCACAAGAATTGCAAACCTGATTCAGAAAAGCAGAGCCGATGGAGCTTCCGGGCCAAACAGGATCTCAGCATCAGTTTATAAACAAGATTCCGAATTTTGGTCTAACTCCCTGGAAAATCTGTTTAAAGCGTGTATGACTTCCAATTCCATTCCTTCATCACGGCAAGGCTGGATTTGACATCACATTTACAAAAAGGACCCAGTGACGCTACCAGATAGCTATCGTCTCATAGCCCTCCTTGATGTTGAGGCAAAATATTTTACATCACTACTATTGGAGGACTTAAACGGGCAACCTCGAAAAATCTAATATCTTTCATTCAAACTGGCTTCAGACCTTTTTCAGGCACCACTGACAATCTTGTGGCCATAAGGATGCTTCTTACAAACCAGATAAGAAAGAACAAGTCATTATATTGCTGTTTTATAGACTATAGCAAGGCCTTTGACCACGTCAACTGCCATCATCTTTGATCCAAGCTCAAAGCATGGTAAATACCGGAGGCACAACTACGTGGCATCCAGCTGCTTTACTCTGACACATGAGCCAGAGTGAAACTGGGAAACAACATAGTAGTCTCTGATAAGATAAACACTGCTAAAGGCATTATACAAGGCTGTGTATTAGCCCGGCTCTTTTTAACCTGCTGATGTGCGATTTGGTACCAGCGCTGAATACAGTAACTAGCCATGCGCCAAAATTGGCTAACCAACATATTCCTTCTCTCATCTACGCAGACAATGCCGTTCTTTTTAGCCAAATGCCAATGAGACTACAGAAACTGATCACTGTCTTATACAACCATTGCAGCTCAAATGGAATGACAAACAATGAAAAAACAAATGTTGGGATTTTTGGCAGTAAAAAGAAAAGAAACAGCACCTGGTTTCTAAGCAAACATCATCTGACTGTCTCAAATAAATACAAATACTTGGGGTGCTGTATAGAAGACAAGGGATGTCACTCAACACATCTTAACTCATTAAAACCAAAATCTGCTTCACTACTATTTGCCTTTCAAACCATATCCAAAAGCATAAACCAGCCCACCCTTGAACCATTGCTGAAAATAATCAGCGCCAAACTGATCCCGACTCTGGCTTACGGCACAGAAGCATTTTCAGGCAAGCTTGGCGTCTTTTTGAATAAACACAGAGTGCTGTATTCAGGTCACTGTTTAAACTGACACATGATTCCTCACCATCTCAGATCAAGATGGAATTTAAGCTGAGCGACCAACTTCTTATGCAGAAAGCCAGTTTTCTGAAATACATACACTCAGCACGGGTCGCTAAAAAAGGTTCCTTGAAAAATCTAATTTGGCTAGAAGTTACAACTGCAAATAGTCTTAGGCCCTCGTCTGCTTAGTCAAATGCTCTTAAGGATGCCTTGGAGCTCAAAGAAGCAACAGCTTTGTGGAACTAAAATCTGCTTCATAAGTAGTTCAAAGCAGCACTAAACAAAGAGATCCATATGTAACCCTACACAAACAACAATAACTTTTAGGAAATGAAAGCATGCAGTGTTGGTCATCAAGAGCTATGCTAACTGAGGGATCCAAAAATACATTACTGAAACATTCTCAGTGTATTATAAAGTGAAGTTTTGCCAACTTCGGATGGGTTGTTACTCATCATTGGATCTTCTACCCCCCCCCCCCTGGATGCGCTAACCCGACACCAATATGTGTCGCCTATGCGGCCTGCTCCAGGAATCACCAGCTCATTTGATCTGTATATGCCCCTTGTTGGACTTGGCCCTTTTTGCAGGGTTATCCCCAAACTATTTGCTTCTTCCTCCTAATTTTTCCTGACCTGTGTTAGTTGGTTTTAGGACTCTGGGCACTTTACGACTGCTAATCAGTGCTAAATTGCATATGCTATCTGCGTAAATTGTTATTGTGATTGGTTATCCATGATTGGCGTATTTGATTTACCAGTAGGTCCCTAGTAAAATGCACTGAGTGTTCCAGGGCTGGTAAATCAAATGCCACCCATTCCAACAAACTTTATTTCGGTCGGTGTAGATCATAAAAAGTAGATAATACAAACAGTAGCAGGAAAAACACATAGCAAAACCAATACTTAAAAATAAAATACAAACAAAACTTGATTATTGACAAGATTAAAATTCATCATAGGGTGGGGGGTTCGAAAAAATGCAAAGCTGCTTCTGGACCTCCTGCAACTACCACAGCAAATACTCTGAATAAGGCCACATCATCATAAAAGAAATAGCCACATATCATTTTGGTACGATCGAGTTTCAGTTCATCAGTACTTTTAGTTTTTGGAATGTAAAAAGGGTTAAAAATGGGTTAAAAATGAGTTAAAAGTTAAAAATGATTAAAATGTGACAAGGTGTACACCGGGAAATTTTATACTTGCAGTGGAGGGTTTAACAGCACCCTACGACTATGCCACATGGAGTTCAAAAATCGGGACACGGCAAAGACAATGGGTGGGTGAGTATCAGTTCTCAATATTCTAAATGCCTCCATACACTGCCTACACCCCAAATTTCTGCAAAGTGGGATGAGCCATCGCCGTCTGGCTGTTTTATAGCCAGGACAAAAGAAAAAGACATGAATATCAGGCTGGCCTGTCTGCCTTACACAATGCTGTCTCCACCTCCTGCCGGGCAGCTGTACAAGAGAGGACAGAACTGGTTTGGACTGGGCTCAGAGACCCTTGCACAAAGAGAACAAAGACATTTTGGAGTATAAGTATTAGACCTAAATCCCCTGAAATTTAGACTACTTCTGGAATCAAGAGGAACCTTTCCCAAGGAGAAGAGCTGGAGAAACTGAGGAGAAGTACTGCCCCTGCTGTGTGTCTGGGGTTGGCCTGCAGTTGCTGTTTCTGCCAAGGAAAGGAGAAGGACTTTGCTGTGTGCTGTGTCCCCTGCTTGAGGAAAGTCTCCAAGGGCTTCTTGCCTCCTGTTTTGAAGTCTCAGGAACACAAAGACTTCACCCCCAGCTACCCTGAACGTCCTTGCTGTGAGTTCTGACCAGCCAAGAAGTGCCTGTGACTGTGTGGGGCCTCTGGAGGTTGTTTCTGCTGCTGGGAGCTGGAAAGCAATGCAACAACAAGAAAATCGACGCATCGCTCTTCTTGCAACAGTTTTTCTGACGCAACGCCGTGGTGCGAGAAGAATCTCCCCGCACCGCTGTGCCGCTGCTGAAACCGACACAGCGCCTGTCACCGCTGCAAGAATCGACGCATCGAGGGATCGCGGCTGAAGAAAGCGACACAGCGCCGCTCGACGCCGCATCATTTGCCGACGCATCCCGGATTTCCACGCATCGTCCCTGTGCAGCAAGTTTTCCCCGACGCATCACCCGCGGATCGGACTCATCTCAGAATCGACGCATCGCTTCCCCCTACAGACCGGACCCGACGCACCGCTCCCCTGTGTCCAACGGAACTGTCGCATTGCATCCACGAAGGTCTCAGGAATCGACGCATCTCTTTGTTTTTCGACGCTTCCCTTCGCTGCAGCTGTTTGGCTTGGTGAATTTTGTCGCAACTACAGGTACTTTGCAAGAAATCATGCATCCATAGTTTTCTATGGACTCAGTTGCTAAAACCTTTTGAAAGTCATTTGTCTTAATACCTGTATGTTGGATTTTTGTCGTTTTGGTCTTGTTAAGTTTAGATAAAGATACTTTATTTTTCTAAACAGGTGTGGTGTCTATTTGTGGTGTTATCACTGTGTTACTGTGAGTGTTGGTACAAATACTTTACACATTGCCTTTGGGATAAGCCTGTCTGCTCGTGCCAAGCTACCCAGGGGGTGAGCAGGGGTTATCTAGAGTGTGTATCCCCCCCTTACCCTGACTAGAAGCAATGGTCCCTATTTGGACAAAGGTACCTATCTCTGCCAACTAGAGACCCCGATTTCTAACACCCCTCCTTACTAGACAAGCGTAGAAGACTGCTCCACCATCTAATAATCAAACAAGGAACAAGGTCAATATTGGCGGCTGCTAAATTTCTCTTGAATGAAGCTTATCTTCAAGCAATTGCTAGCCTCATAACATTTCTGGACAGAGCGCATAAAAGACTCAGGACCTCAGTCATTGTTCCAAGACCTTTGAGTATATGGCTGCCTTACTGTAAATTGCCCGGATACAAACTCTAAATGGATATCTCAGGAGACTACCAACTGATCAGCCCTCCTATTCAAAACATGAATATAAACTGATAGCTTAAAGGAACATAACTGTTAATGACTCTCCATTGCTTGGTATCTTAACTTCAGGTACTCTGAGTAGTGCTAGAAACTGATTATGACTGCGCCTTGGGGCTTCCTGAGAGCTGAAAAGACACTGTCATGTTACCTCCTTGCTCATTGTATAGCGAAAACTCTAATAAGTTGCGGGAATAAAAGGGAGGCTGCTAGGCAATCACAGAGACTTTAATATGGGTTGACATGAGTTAATGACTTTGATCTGCAAGAACCATTACCTATCCTCCCAATTAATGATAGTCAGTCCAAGACATAATCTGTACAGTACCTTTAGCGATCAATTGTTATTCAAATATTTATTGCATCTGGCGCTTTAAATCTATCAGCACTTTAGGTCAAACCTTCGAGTATACTTGCATGTTAATTAAGTAGATGTATCAATTGCAATGCTAGGCTATTAATCTTCACTGAAGAAGCTCTAAATCTTTGTGAATTGTCACCTAGATAAGTTTTATAAACAGATCAGACTATCTTAGGAATTCTAATTTTATTGAGTTCGTCAAAATCTTTGGCGTATCTATCTATCTATATATGGTGTGATCAAGGCAGTAGTTACTGCCGAAACGCGTTACAGCCAGAAATAAAGCGTGCGAAGACCTATATCCTAGCCTGCTGTGTCGGGGTCCGGTTACTGATCACAAACTGGAATTGGTGGGTGTGTGTATGTATATGTATATGTGATCAAGCTTGCGGGAGCGCAGGCGAAACGCGTTATGCTGGGCACTTGCCACCTATCTTTGATGCACTGATATCACCGAATAAAAGCACTTTTTTCTAAGGATTTGCCCCGTGTGGTCCGTACCTACTGTGCTGCTGTGAAGTTGGCGCTTTAAGGACTTTTGGTTTTCCATATATATATATATATACACACACGTATAAAATACAAGGTGTAAAGCTTGTAAGTAGCTTTTGTTGCAACCTAAATGGTAAAAGTATGGCATTAGCTTATTGAATTTTAAAGATACTATGTTATGAGCTCATTCTGTTTTATGCTTTATACGCATGGACTGCTATGCACAATGTGTTGCCGCTTATCAGAGCAAATGTTATATTAAAAAAACGTTTATGCCTGCACAATTCATCGCATTTTGCACTTGGCACTTTAATGGACTTGAGTGACTAAATAAAGTATTTTAAAAGTAAAACATACATATAATATATGCATACATATACACATGCTATATATGCATACATATACACATGCATGCTCTATATACATGCATATATGCATATTATATACATACATATACACATACACACACATGCATATACACACACATATACACACATATTGGATGATCTAATGCAATTAAGAACACTCACATCACTGGCTAGTGAAGCAGATGATACATCCATCTCTGAAATTGGAGAAAGAATATCATACTCACAGCTTTGTGAATCCTTAGGGATAGCGACAAATAAATTTGTGACCAGTAAAGGCAAACCTAAGTCTAAATTTTTCCCACAATTGCAACCCGACAATAAATAGACATCTTTCAGGAAATAGCAGTGGAGGGAATGCACAGGATTAATAACAATGAATCATAAAAAGAAGACCTCAGAATATGACCAAAGATGATTTGTGGGCTCTGGTGGATCAGCGGAACAGAGAAGAACATCATTATCAAGGCTTCAGATAAAGGAGGCAGTATTAGAATTCTAAATAAAGAACAATAAATCATTGGCGCAAACAGACAGTTAGAGAATATGAAACATTACCAAAAACTTTTATAAGATCCCACGGAAAATTTTAAAGCTATATTTGACAGAAAGTTGTTGACCTGGTATCAAAAAGAAATTTTGGATGATGATGAGTACAGATATCTAAGGAAAGATCATCCAGTGACCACCGCAATCTATTTTTTACCTTAAGTTCAAACAAACTCAAGTAGCCATGCGGGAAGACCCATTGTAAGCTCCATAGAAAATACTTCATGTTTCATTGATCTATTCCTTTTCCCATATGTAACCACCTTGCCATCGTACCTAATGGACACCCAAGATTTTTTTTAAACATGATAGATGGCATACCACAGAAATCGAATTATTGGATGACTACAGTTGACGCAATATCCTTATACACTTTGATACAACATGAAGACGGAATGAAAGCCTGCAAATACTTTTTGAGAACTAGGTCATTATCATTTTTAGAACATTCAAGAATGATCTTGGAAATGATTACATTTTGCCCGAAACATAATGTATTTTCATTCAACAGTGAGGTCTTCCTGCAGAAGCAAGGTACGGCCATGGGTCGCCATTCACACTGATCTATGCAAATTTGACCATGGGCCGATGGGAAGCAAAGACTGTATGGTAAGACGAAAACAAGGCCAAAGCGCACCAAGTCATTCTATGGATCCGCTTTATAGATGCCTTGTTTCTGTTGTGGGAAGGAGAAAGGAAAAACTTTGAAAATTGCATTGAGTCTAAACAATAAGCCTTCAAATTTACTTTTGAAATCAGTAATACAGAAATAAATTATCTGGATATCAATGTGTACATAAAAGATAAACTATGCAATAAGATTCACAGAAAAACAACCAGAAGTAGTAACATTTTCCACACCAATAGTGGGCATCCGAAAGCTTTGAAATGGAGCGTCCCCTATGGGAAATTTCTCAGAGAAAAAAGCAATTGTTCAGAAACAGAAGAATTTGAAAGACAAGTTGGAGAAATGTAACATTGTTTTAAAATAGGAGGTTACCCAAGAACAGTACTGGATGATGCAATGGAAAGAGTCAAGATCAAGAAAAGAGAAGAACTGCTTGTAGTGAAACCTGAGAAACATGGAGAGGAACTGATGAGGTTTATAACTGAAGAGAACTTTTCCCGTCAAAAAATAAGGGAACTCTTGTAGAAAAATTGGACAATTTTAAGAATGGTTGAAACTCTGAAAGAGGTGATTGCAGAAAATCCTAACACGTATAAAAAAAACTCCATCCCATGGAGATAGATTACCAAGTAGCTATATGCAGCTTGAAATACAAACAGAAGAAACAGCTATGAGGAACTGGCTATTGACCACTAGAAAAGGATTTAAGAAGTGTCAAAATGTAAAGCCTCTCAGTATGCCTGCAACAAGACAATTTACATCTCAAAATGGCAGGTTGAACTCCATTAGGGAATGGATAACATGTGAGACTTCCTATATAGTGTATATTTTAGAGTGCTCTTGTGGACACAAATATCTGGGCAACACTGTGAATAAACTAAAATTAAGAATTCTACAACACATAAAGGCTATAAAATACATGGACATTTCATACTCTATGGCTAAGCACCTATGGGAGTCACATGATGGTGATATCAGGAATTTGCAATTGTATGGCATCCAGTCCGTTCGAAAACAGCCCAGACGGAGTAATCGCAAACGGGATTTGCGGAGAATGGAATCACGATGGATTATCATCATGGGAACAGAGCAACCATGGGGCCTGAACTTGGATGCTGAGTTGCATGTTCATCTTTGACATACTATGCCACTCCTTAACAACTTCTGGTTTTAATGGAAACTAATAGTCATATGTGGCATTTATTTATTGATGAAATGGGATAGCTCTTCTAAATGAGAGATAATGAATAGAAAAAGAATCTGCATATAATGTTTGTAGTCGGTATAATAGGGGTGTGGTGTCTTGAGGCAGAAATATCACTTAGAGAGGGCAAGAAGGAGACAGTCGCTTGCAATCAGATATAATATCAAAATGGATGTGGAATACAGTGAGGATGTTTTGATTGAATTAGTCAGAAAAATAGGAATGCCTAATTACATTGCCGGGTTTTATTCCATATAAAATTCTTTTATTTTACTTCATAATTGAATATATAACAGAAATGGACTCCCTTTACCCTCATTTTTTATAAAAAACTTTTTTTTAAATAAATGTAGTAAATAAGCATACCAAGCTAACAGCTTGGACAAACTCTGCTGCTAATAGGAAAATAGTGCATGAAACAAACATGATTGTATATTGAGGACTGTATGCACATAGCACTTTAATTATACCAATCTAATTTGCAAATTTGCACATTTCCATTCCCTCCCTTTTTTCTAAAAATCTTGAATTGGGTATAATAAAACAATAACTAGGTTATATATATTTTTTGCTGCTAATAAGGAAATAGTAAACTCAACAAATATGACATTGGATATTAAGTACTGTAAGCTGATAGCACTTTAATTGGAATGATTTACTATGCAAATTTGCACTTTCAGCTAATAAGCTGGAGCATTGCTGCTTTATATTTGAAAATAATAAGTTAAATAACATCATATTTTATTTTTTTGAGTACTGTATACACATAGCACTTTAGGCAGAGTCAGGAAGGAGGACTAAGGGAAATCTTTCAATAACAGAAGTACATCTGATGAGATACGAGATTTAAGCAGGGGAAAAGAAACAATCTCTGGGTAATGCATCCGTAAGGAAGAAATATGAATAGACAATCTGTATGAGAAAATAAATTGTACACTGAAACGTTTAGCTACTTTAGCAATTGAAGTTTTCTAAATGCAATGAATGGAGGGAAAAGAAGATTTAATATATGTAAAAAAAAAAAACTTTTTAAATAATGCTTTTAGAGAAGTATATAGAAAAGTTTGTTCTTTATAGTAGGGTAAACTTTATTTAGTACTTGATTATAAAATGATCATCAATATTAAGATTAGGTTTCTCTTAGAGGTACTTTGTTTACAGGACTCTATAACTATTGATCTCTCTGCTCAACTCCAGTGGAAATAGTACGGCTTGAATAACATAATGGATAAACTGGCAAAGTGGTAATCCACTGAGAAATTGAGTTCATAGGATACCATTGTTATTCTGCACAACCATTGTTTTTTGTATTTCTTAAATTGTGAATTTGCACATTGTTTACATTTGAAATGTATCCTCTCATTCTTTTGGACAAGAGCCCTCTTTTTATTTTACTTTACAGTAATTTGCACATTCTCGCTTTCTAAAATCAAAAAAGAAACAGGTTAACAAAAAAGAATATAAAATAAGAATGTAAGAATGGTCTAACTCTGTATGTGTTTTTAGGACTTGCTGGCCGCATAGCCATTTAAAAAATGGTGCTACTCCCCAAATTCTTATATCTATTCATAAATATTCCGATCCCACTCACCACACATTTTTTTAAATGATTGAGATCAAACCTGATTGCACTCATCTGGGCGGGACGGCAACCGAGGGTGACATATGAAATACTCGCGCTGCCACCAGCACTGGGTGGCCTGGGGGCCCCAGATATGCAGATATATGCATTGTGCGCGCAAGCGCAGTTCCTACATCATTGGCTCCACCCAACCCCCTTTCAACCGCACTTGCCGATCGAACTCGACCGAGCGTAACCGTGGCCACTTAACACTGCAATTTTCCATAAATACACACCCCCCAGAACAGAAATCAACACAGTTGAATGCCTATGTTGGGCATGGTCCGGCCTTCGTAAACGAGCGGGCCTTAAGATGTTATACGCACCATCCGCCCCCCTGGCAGCTAACCCCACATTCCCCCCATTGCAAGACCAAGGCGTAGACAGACGTGCTAGCGCGCGTGGTGTCAAGACATATGCTGAATTATACCCAGGAGGAGACTTTATCCCTAACTTACCAAACCCTAGCTCAGCAACACAGACGCTGTTAGACAAACTGCTATATTATCAAATTCGCTCTGCATGCCGCGCAATACAGGAGTCCTTCCCATCCCCCACCACACTTGTGGCACTAGAACACATGTATACGACCGCTTCCCCACATAAGCTTGTAATGCGCCTTTATGCCATAGCGCAAAAGGAGCATATTGCAGACACCACAAGGGCTAGGGTGGCATGGGGAGAAGACCTACACTGCGACATATCGGAACAACAGTGGGCGTACAAATAGAAAACCTACTACCCAACTACAGACTGCGCCTAATACATTTCAACTACTTACACAGGACACCAGCACAGTTACACAAGATCGGACTCGAAGACAGTTCATACTGCGTGCGCTGCCGAGCTCCCAAGGAAACCTTCCTCCACCTAGCCTGGACTTGCCCTAAAGTGGCAAAGTTCTGGTCCGACATATGTACCGCATTGGGAGATATGGTAGAGATGCAAATCCAATAGGACCCTTTGACCTGCCTGCTGGGATGCGTAGAGCCCGTCCCGAGACGGGACCGTAAACTGGTGGCGCTGCTCCTACTACTAGCCAAACGGAGAGTGGCAATTCACTGGGGGCGCCGCCCAGCACCGACAAAACAAGCCTGGATGGTAGATGCCACATACTGCCAGAAACAATTCTCGATTTACTGGGAACTGATGCCCCCTCGGGCGAGGCCCAAGGACATTTGGGAACCCTTCGCAACACACCTGAGAAGTCTATCCGAGGAAGGAACTGGCGCACCGGACGAACCCGCCACAGACACGGGTTAGGCCCATGGATGCCGCTGATGTTCCATAGAAACTCTTGTCCAAAGAACATAAGTTTGTTGTTAAAGCTTGATCAAGGTGTCATAGCTCATGCGGACTGCTGTTTCTGGACAGCCCTCTCCATGCATAACGGCTGGATCACCAGCATGTAAAGCAAATGTAGCCAGGGGGAGAATGCTCTGTATAACTATGAACGGCGATGTTACTTTGTGGGGTATGTATTGTTTTTTTTTTTTTTGCTCTCTCTCTTCGGGTTGGAAAACCAATAAATAAAATAAAAAATAAAAACTATGTGTTTTTAAAATTCTCGAGTGTGAAAATGGTGAGGGTTCGTTTATAAGGACAGTTTGTACACACAAGTCTCTATGACCCAGTAGAAGGCTACAGCCAAAACACTAAGTCATTTTCCTATCTTTCAGAATGAAAATAATTGAATAAAAGGATATCACGCAACTCACCAAAGCTGTGCCACTGTGTTTGTGGACTCTCGTTCCAGTGGAGAGAGAGGGAGAGTGGGAAAGGGAGAGAGAGGGGAGTGAGAGAGAGAGAGAGAGCGAGAGCGCGAGAGAGAGAGCACGAGCGAGAGATAGAGAGAGTTTTACTATATAGTGGTTGTCGACACTGTGTAGTTATAGTATTATAGCTAGGTCAGAGTTTCCATTGGAGGAGCATTTTTTTGTTTTGCTAATAACTTTGGCACTGTTTGATGAAACTGCATTAAACTTTAAAATAAAAAACGTTCCTCAAAACTCAGTTCCTTCATGGAAAGTTTTGCTCAGTTCCATCAAGTGGGGGCCCACACGTTGATTTCCTAAGTTAATTCCTATAGGAAACTTTGCTCACCAATAGAGTAAAAACCAACTGAACAGAATTACAACAAATTTTAAAGAACTTACAACTTCACTCAAAAAGCGTGCCTCTTGATTTGGTGTAAATCCGTTCAACCATTTGCGAAATTAGCATTTAAAAAGGGACTCAGGGAGAGCATGAGGGATCTAAGAGTTAGGTATATATGGATGGCTGGTCCCGCAGTATAGAAAATTTACAAAATTTGGGCCTTCTGATTGGCTGAGGGAGCTTTTTCTCCCATTTCTAATAATGCAAGATCTGTCCTGGTCCTGCTGTACCCATAATTGGATTGACTGGCGGCAACTGAGAAGGAAATGCTACGGCCGACATCACAGGACTTGGGGCCTCGGTTCCTGTGTCCAAAAAGGTTTTGGAAATGGGGCATAATGGTACAGTGTAAGGAATTTCAGACCCCCCCCCCAAACAGGTCACAAAGTAAAACTGCCTACCATACCATGGTAGCCCCACAGGACCCTGCGCGGCCCTCCCGTGAGGCACCACAGGACTAATGCTTTAAGTCCATGGTACAGCCATAGCAAGCGAGCTTCCCTGTTGAAGCTAACATGTTAATGCAGTATAATTGGGTGGAAACTTGCATGATGAATAGTGGGAGTGCTGTAATACACACCCCCCCTCACCCCACCCCCAAAAAAAATGTTTGGGCACAGGACCTGATGGTTGGCGTGGGGCATGGACAGAGGCTGTGTCCTCTGTCCAGGCCCCACTCCAAGTACCCCCCTTGGCTGAGACTTTCTTCGCACCTGAAAGGATTGAAAAGAAGTCCCACACAATGGACTGTAAAGAAATCCTTGGTTCTTGCTGTTCTTCTTGGGACTCTTCAGGTTCTGCATGGTCTTCTCCAGATGCTATTTTAGAAGCTGTAGTTGAGACCCCAAAAAATGTGAAAAACGAATCTGAAAGTGCAGAGGATGTCAATACACTCAAGAATCACTCCCCAATAACTATGCAAGACCTTCTTAAAAATATATCAATACAATGACATCAGTGTATGAGACGTAGTTTCAATTTGAGTCACAGGCTCCACAGTACTTTTTTCGACACCTAAATACACACAAAAGTTACTAAAAACTACAAGAGATCTTGGATATGGTATCTGTGAGGAAACCCCTAGGCTCAAAGTTAAAATAAAATGACCTCTTCAAAGAAAACATAGAAAGGAAGTAAAAGCCTAGTGGGAGTGACGCAGCACTCTATTACTGGCTCTTTGGTGCAACAGGAGTACCCCAATACCTATGGGACAGCAAAATAAAAATAAAAGCAGCTAACTGATTAGCCACCCAGAGAAAACTACTCAAATATAAGCCCACAGCCTTTAGAAAAAGGCCCAAATTATTTTCCTAAACACCATTACCAGATTAGTGTTTAAGAGAGGCACTTCGGTAATCAAAGCAAATCATGGCCTTAGACAAATCTGTACACAAAAACACCAAGAGTGCCATCCATGAGGCCTATCACAGGTGCAGCATCAGATGATGACAACATTGTTATTCCATGCATTTATGCAGCGCTATAACAACCGGGGCATAGGGTGTAATAAGTGGTGTGACACATTTTCGAAAGAAGTGTAAAGGAGGTTACATGCACTTTGGGCAACCATGTTCTGCATAGAAGCGGGACAATATTTGAGGTCAGCCCGCAGCATACGGAGGCACCCGAGGGCTATGCATGTCAACAGCATACCTCGAGCTGAGATGCAGAATCGTCGAGCGGCTGACGGACAACAGACTGCTTCACAGGCTGCATCAACAACGGGCGGAAAGTGAGAAGACGCAGTATTTTACAACGTACTGCTGTCACTGCCTCAAAATAGTGGCTTCTAGGGAAACTAGTAAAAGAATACGTTCAAAGGCCATGGAAGGCCATCTCCACATATAACATAAAGACTGTTAGAAATAGGGCCTCTAGTTAGGTAGAGGTATGCACCCTGTCCAAGCAGGGACCGCAGTTCTAGTCAGGGTAAGTCAGTCACACACTTAAATGAGCCCGTGCTCACCCTCTGATATTGTGGCCCAGAGGAGTCAGGCTTAAAATAAGACCCCACAATGAGGCATGAAAATGGTATGTCTTTTACTCTTTAAAACAAGATCAAAAATATAAGAATCCAATTAAAGCACCTCAAGTTACAAATATTTCAAGAATGTACAATGCTTTAAGAGCCCTTATGCTTTCAGTAGGTTCTTTATGGTTACGTTGGGAAAATGACAGAGATCCACATAGTGGATCTGAAACAGACTTTCTCCTCAGGTCAGTGTGGAGCAATGCTTCCACAATTATTACAGTTAAAATGCAATGTCAAGTTTGCGGGAGACTGATCCACTCGGTATTTAAGGAATTCCCAATGTTAACCTATGAGAGGAGCAGGCCTCACAGTAGTGAAACCGAACTTGGGTGGTTGTCACCAACAGGACATGTAAGCAAAAAGGTATATGTCCTACCTTTTACTCACCCAGCACCTTAGGGCTACTTAGGGCATACCTTAGGGGTGGCTGATATGTAATAAAATGGTAGTTTAAGGCTTGGCAAGTAGTTGGAAATGTCAAGTCGAGGTGGCAGTAAACTGAGCACACAGGCCCTGCAATGGTCAGCCTGAAACAGGTTTGACAATCTACTCAAGTGTGAGGCACAATAAGTGCTGAAGGCCCACTAGTAGCATTTGGTTTACAGGCCCTGGGTACATCGCATACTACTTTACTAGGGACTCATAAGTAAACCAAATACATCAATCATGGATTAACCAATTGTCATCACATTTTAGATAAGAACACATGCACTTTTGCACTGGTCAGTAGTGGTTTAAGTATTCAGAGTCATAAAGCCAGCAAAAACGAAGTCAGAAAAGGAGGGAGGCATAAGGTTTGGAGGTAACCCTGCGAAAAGCACCATTTTCAACTTAACACCCCTCCAGCATAAAGCCAGGGTAGACTAATCAATACCTTGATGGTATACCCTGCTTAGGGCGATAGAACATGGACAATGGCACACTACTGCAGGGGCACTTGCCAGTTCTACACCTCTCTGAACCCAGTTGGATCCCTCTGTCTATACTCTCTGGGTCCACTGAACCGACCCATGTGGAACCCTTCTCCTTACCCGTGGACCCAATCTGTCAAGCACCTAACTTTAATTCGCTCACAGATGCAGGCTCAGGCCCTGCTAGTTATTATACAGAGCAGACAGGCTTAAGAAAATGGGTAAAACGTTTAAATGCACCAACACAGTTAAAAAGCTGAAAATGTTCCGCGATAAAACCCACACTGCAATTTATAAAAATAGAAAATAATTTAATGAGCAAAATGACAAAAATCCTATAACGGAACTGGAGATATGAATTATTAAAGATATAAGTGGAAATAGCCACCCTGACCCTTGGAGTCAACTCCTATCTCCTGGGTACAAGTGGATGAAGGTTCAGTCCTTCAGGTCTCCCCAAAGGTCTAAAACAGAAGTTGTACTCCTTCTTGTGTTCTTCCACAGGTCCAGAGAGTTGTAAGGAGCATACTGGGGATGCCACCTTTATACCTGCCATCATTTTGTGGATGGGGGCGACTACTAACTCCTGCCTAACCAATGAGGTAAAAGGTAAAAGTTTCCAAGCGTTAACCTTCCCACTTTTGTAACATGTTTTTGTGTGTTGTACTGCAAACAATCCCATGGTGCCACTGCCTTCTTAAATCCAAAATGGTGAAACTCTTCTCCTCTTGTGCAGAGCGTTGAGTGCTGACCACAGAATATGACCAGGGAAAGGAGCAGCCCCTCCACTGTGGTAATTTCACACCAGTTCTGGGAGCTGCTCCCTCTAAATTGGGTTTGGAATCTGACTGAGAGGGACAAGAAAGAGACTTTTCCAGGTGTCTTCTGACATTTGCCTGTGACAGGAGAGGACCCTTCGAAACTAAGTTTCTGGACACTGCCCAAATGGTCATCCTACCCGAGGAACAAAAACACCTCCCCACACTCTGTGCTGGGTACAGGTTTCACATCTCATTCAAGGCTTGAGCACTCAGAGGGCTGCTCCTTGAGTCTAATGTAAATAAGCCTTCAGAGGCTTCCCGCGTTACTTTTTAGAAAACATTTTCCTTAACATTTATTAAAGTTCCCACTTTTTCTGTAAGTTGTGCTTTTAATAATATAGAAACTCAAAGAATAACATTTATAACTGTTTCCTAGCAGAAGATAGCATTATTAAATTTAATAGTGCATCCCAGTGTGCAGAGTCTAAATACAAGCATTAAAATTAAAAAAACGTAAGTGCTCACGTAAAACGGGGTATTTTCCTCACTATGTATGTATATATATATATATATATATATATATATATATATACACACACACATACACATCTTTACTGAAAAAAACCAAACGTTAACGTAACATTATAGTTAGGTGAATTAGTCAAAGACAACGTTTACGTTTTGAACTAAAAAAAAAAAAAAGACAGAATTTCACCAGTTTTAGTTAGCAGAGCTAACTATAACTTACGCCCCCGCCATGCAATGCTTATGACAGCACATATGACGTCACTCATTACATGTTTTATTACATCATTTATGACATCACTGATAACATCTCAAATTATATCACAAATGACATCATTGAATGAGTGTGCTAGTCTGTTTTATAGATTACATAGTGGCAAGTAACTACCATATTACTTTTCTACCTAAGTTTGTACAGCCTGTGTTCAGCTAATCGGTCTAAGTGTTTATAAAACGCATGTGCTCCTAATGCACCATGGGTGTGAAGAGGTATTGAAAATGTTATAAATCTTCTTATTGAAGACTAACTCTGTGTGCAGTTGACAACTTGTGTCCATTATGTTCCACACAATTTTTTGGTACTGCAGATAAAGTTTCCAGCATGGCAAAGATTCTGCATACTAAATATTGTAAGCAGCCATGAGTTATTAGACAGAATCGTCTCAGCGAGACAATTTCTACTTAACATAGAAGACTGTGTGCACCAGGTACTAACCTATGTACTTGTGCTTGTTTTGCTTCAGAAGATGGGCTACCTGTAAAGCTTTCACCACAGTATGAAGGCTGCAAGTAGTATGATCTTTAGCATCTTCAGACCTTGGTTTTTTAAGTGAAGAGTCTGCATAGTTTTGCATAGAGAGTACACTGTTCTTAGTAGATACTTTTAAATACTCTGTGGTGTATTTCTCATGAGAGTTTCACTGTCTGCAAACAGTGTGGTACAGAGTAAATTCTCTCCATTGAGTAAACAGTTTTAACAGTACCCACCTTTATACTTATAACAACTTAATTTCTCAAAGTAGGTTCAGTGACTGTCATGGGTTTGATACAGGTAAAGACTGTCCGTAGTAGTGCATTAGTTATGTAATAGGGCTTCAGTATCTGGAGGAACTTGTTTTTTTCTGAACAGTTTTATCAAGATTTAACACTGTGTGCAGGATAAGTTACCCTTTAATCTGTGGTTCATAGTCAACACGAACTTGGCTACCCATGAAGTGTATGGTATAGGGTCAATGTTGCATATAACACAAGCGTGCTTTACCTATGGGGGTTGTATGTATGATAGCAGTAATGATGCTTCATATTATTCTGAGCTATTTTGCACTTACTTTCATAGCTCTAATGGTACACCCATTTATAGAGAAATGTGCACAAAAGAAGCTTGGATGATGTCATCAATTACGTCCTTTGAGATGCCATCAGTGACGTCATAAATGATGTCAAAGAACATGTCATAAGTGATATCATATGTGAGGTAATAAGCACTGGATGGCGGAGCGCAAGTTACAGTTAGCTCAGCTAACTGTAACTGGTGAATTTCTGTGGTTATTTTCAGTCCAAAACATTAATGTTGTCAACGACAAATTCACCTAAATATAATGTTACTTTAACCTTTGTTTTCTTCAGTGAATTTATAAGTTTTTTTTTTTATTTTTATGAAAAACAGATCTTTTTAATCATACCCAACTACAACGTTACTTTAACCTTTGTTTTTTTTTTTTTCAGTGAACTTTTAGGGCTTTTGTTTTTTTTTTTTTAAACGAAAAGTAATATTTTATTACTATACGTAAAGCCAACCCCCTGCCGGCCCTATGTTTTTTCAAAAGGGAGGCGGGCCAAGTGGCCCCCCTCCCAGAGCCTCCTTAGGCCTTGGGGACCCCATCCCCAGGGCCTTTTTTATGAAAGAGGCGTGGACTGCGCGCCCTCCCCGAGCCTTATTAGGCCCTGAGGACCCCATCCCCCAGGGCTGTTTATTTTGTTATGAAAAGGGAGGGGGGCCACATGGCCCCTCCCCGAGCCTTATTAGGCCTTGGGGACCTCATCCCCCAGGGCGCTTTTTTTCAATTGGATGAGAGTGGGCCACGTGGCCCCCCTCCCTGGGCATTGTGTGGCCCTGGGGACCCCATCCCTGAGGGCCACTACTAAAATTAAAGGGGAGGGAACCGCGGGTCCCCCTACCAGAGTCTTGCTAGGCCATGGGGACTCCATCCCCCAGGGTCAATTCTAACAATGATGGGGAGTGGAGCCGTGTGGCCCACCCCTCCCAAGCCACTATTGTCTCCATTCACCCCATCTCCAGGGGACGGCATTTTTTTTTTTAAAGGTGGGTGCCCTGGTGCACACCCAGGGCACACACCAAATACTTGTTGGCAGGCAAGAGCCCCAAAGCCCCCGCTGACCTAGCGGCTCCTCGCATTGAGCGGGAACCTGCACTGCTTTCGCCCGCAGGGAACAGCTACTGATGCCGCTGCCTGAGGGCGGGAGCAATATTTTGATCTGTTTTCCTGCCTGCATCAGTGCGGACAGGGAAACAGATCAAAAGTCTGCTCCCAGCTGGCAGAAGCATTTTCAAAGCTCCCGCCAGCTAGGAGCAGACTTTGTGTTTGTGCTTACTTGGTGGGAGTTTTGAAAAAGCACCTGCCAAGTGAGAGCAAACACAGGTTTCCCAACCCACGCCGGTGTGGGAAGGTAAACCGCTATGTCCAGGGGTGAGCTCCCTGAAACATAGCTAGTGAGCCAGCCCTGGGGGATGGGGTCCCCATGGCCATTAATGGCTCTGGGAGGGGGGGCCATGTGGCCCCCTCCCTTAAAGTAAATGGCCCCAGGATGCGCTCCCCGGTGCCTTGCATGACTCGGGGAGGGGGCTGCACAGACCCCCACCCCATTTTGTTAAATTTCGGCCCTGGGGGTGAGCCCCCCAGTGCCTTTATGGTTTAAATCTTTTATAGGCATTTTCAAAGATATGGAACAAGTACAGCAGCAGGTTTTAGTCCACAGGGGCACAGAACCACTGAGGGGCGATACAAACATAATTCCGTGCTGTGATTGATACATACACAAAAAGAAGAAAAAATGGAAGAAACGCCACAAAACCCAGCCACCAACTCCCCCCTCCCTTCCCCACTCACCCTCATGTGATACCAAGACCATTGTGTGGATGTGAAGATGCTCAGTGCTCTGTAGGCATCTAGGAGATGCAGGAGTCCAAGATATTTGGGGGCATGTCAACTCGTGGAATTCCTGCTATAGTAGTGACACAAACGGGTACCATAGCTCCAGAAAACCGGACCCTTTCCCTGCCAGTGATATGGAAACCTTCTCCGTTCCCAGAATATGCCACATCCCGTGCAACCAATTTGTGTGCGTGGGGATTAGTGCGGTGCCCCAGTGGGCTAAGATGGCCTGGGCCGCCGCCCCAACGCCATTCCTATTTGCCGGCCACGGGTAGATCTTAAGGGATATGTTAATGGGTTCGGGAGACCCCAGCAACACGTAGGCTGGAAATCGTGGGAGCTGAGCATCGAGATGTTTGTCTATATCGCCTATGACCTGCGTCCAGTATTGCTGGATCCGCGTGCAATCCCACAGAATATGTGTCAGTGACCCTTGGCCTCCGCATCCCCGCCAGCAGCTGTCGCTCTGCGTGGGTTTAATTTTATGTATCCTGACCGGAGTGTAGTACCAGTGTGTCGTGATTTTGGTCATTGTCTCTGTGAGGGCCGTGCTGTGAGCAGTGTGGCGGGTCCTGTAAGCTATGCCCTCCCAGTCTTTAGCGCTCAGGGACCGCCCCAGTTCCTCCTCCCACCTTGCCTGCCCCGCCTGATATGTATGAACTTGGGTTTGGAGTAAGATAGCATATAGCTCTGAGATCATGCCCTTATCCGACGATTTGGCCAAAAGCCACCTCGCGTACTGAGTTAAGTGGCGTTGCACGTTGGCGCAGTTTGAGGGGTGTGTGATCCAATGTCTTAATTGTAAGTAATGAAATCGTTCTGATTCCGGGAGCCCAAAATCCTCGCGCATTTGTGGGAAAGAGAGTAAGCCCTTTGAATCAAAGAAGTGGCCCAGGGAGCGACATGCTGATGTGTTCCAGGATGCAAAACCTGTCTGCATGGTATCTGGGGCGAAGTCCGGATTCTCGAAGAGGGGTGTCAGCGGGGATGGGTAGGTAGTCAGACCCATTTTAGCGCTAGTGCCGTCCCAGGTCGTCATCGTTGCCCGGGTTATTGGGGACAGATACAGACCCCTGGGCCTGTGTACTTTGGGAAGAAATGGAATCTTCCAGAGGTGCCGTGCCTACGATGGCTCTGTCCTGAAAGAGCCAGTGCTTCTCAGACTCTGGACGACTCCACTCCACCAAATATCACAGCTGCGCTGCTTTGAAGTAGAGTTGTAGGTCCGGGATGCCCAGGCCTCCGGCTTCGGGGGGAGGGGGTGGTGCATAACTCAGGGAGCGCTTCATACGCGGCTTCCGTCCCTGCCAGATGAACTGTGCTAATTCCGACTGGAGTTTTGCGATCATACCCCTCGGAGGAGCAAGAGGCAAAGTCTGAAAGAGGTATAGTATCCTAGGAAGGGCCGTCATCTTGCAGGTTGCTATCCGTCCCAGCCAAGAAATTTGTAGGTGCTTCCACCTCCCTAGTTCACTCCGTATGCGTTGAAAAAGCGCCTTATAGTTGCTATCTATTGTCGCTTGGATCATAGGGGCTAGATTGATCCCACAGGATGGGATATTGGGTCGCAAGGAGGTCTACTGTGACTTGGGGTACGGAGAGGTTAAGTGTTTGAGATTTGTTTATGTTTATTTGGAACCCCGATGCCGCCTCAAAAGCCCTCAGTTCTCCCATAAAGGCCGGCAGGGAGGTAGTCGGGTGCACCAGGGATGCCAGAATATCATCGGCATAGAGACTGATGGAGTGTCTGTCACCTCCAAATGGTACACCAGTGATGTCTGGGTGATCTCGGGTCATCTGGGCCATGGGCTCCATATACAAAGCAAATAACAGCGGGGATAGTGGGCAGCCCTGACGGGTACCTCTGTGTATTAGAAAGGGAGTGGAAGTGAAGCCATTAAGCCGGACTGTCGCAGTAGGGGCTTGGTAGCAATTTAGAATGCGGGTCCTACATCTGTCCCCGAACCCGAAGTGTTTTAGAACTTGTTCGAGGTATGGCCAATGTACCCGGTGAAGGCCTTCTCGGCATCGACCGCTAAGAGCCTGTATTCCTCCCTGGACCCTGCTTGATTTTTCTATAATGTGTAGTGCTCTCTTGGTGTTGTCACTGGTCTGTCTGCATGTAATAAAGCCTGCTTGATCCGGGTCTATTAAAGAGGGGAGATACGTGTTGATCCTGTGGGCTATAATACTCGTATATAGTTTAAGGTCAATATTTAGAAGTGAAATGGGCCTGTAAGAGCTGCAGCGTTGTTTATCTTTCCCCGGCTTGGGCAAAACTATTATAGAGGTCCAGAGCATTTGAGCTGGGATAGTCCCAGGTTCGGAGAATGAGTTGTAGTGTCTTGTTAAGATAGGTGCTAGCATTGAACAGAAGGATTTGTAGAAGGCCGCAGAAAACCCGTCTGGGCCCGGTGATTTTGCGAGTTTAAGGCGCACTATGTCCGAGATGACCTCGTCAATGCGGATGTCCTCATCCAGGGAATCCGCCTGATCCGAGGTGAGAGTCGAGGTTTTAACCCCCTTCAGATATTGAGATCCGGCCTCTGCATCTAAATATTGGTAATTATATAATTGCGCGTTCAAGTCCTTGAAGGCATTCGCTATATCTGGGCCTTCCGAGACCAGGTCCCCCTTGGTGGAATAGATCTCCGAAACGCCCTGTTCTTGTCTTTTAGCCCGCAATGTGATAGCCAACCGGCGGCCGCACTTGTCTCCCCCCACAAAATATGAGTGTCGTAGACGAAGTGCGAAATATTCCGCCCGATCTGTGTCTAACGCTGCCAACTGAGCGCGCATGTTAGTTAATTGGCGCCAGACCCTAGGGGCTCCCGTGCACTGGTGTATGCGTTCAAGCTCTACTGTCCGCTTGGTAAGGTCCCCTCTCTTTTCCCTGCGGTTCTTATTGTCTACTGAAGCTATGGCAATGAATTCCCCTCTAATGACTACTTTAAGTGCTTCCCACAATACCGCGGGCGATGTCTCGGGGATATCGTTGTGTGTAATGTAGTCTTTGAGTGTAAGCTGGATTTGGTTTATGACCTCTTTGCGATGTAACAGAGTCCCTTTAGCGCCAAGACCTAGGGGAGGGAGTAGTCTGGGGGAGAGAGAGCGAGAGCTCTACAGCCCCGTGGTCAGACAGCGCAGCCGTGTGCATATCTACATCTTTCGTGAGAGAAAGGATTTCCTGGGTTCCCAAGAAATAGTCGAGCCTGGCCTATGTCTTATGAGCACTAGAGTAGTATGAAAATGCTTTGGACTCTGGATGTTTAGCCCTCCATAAACCCACCACCCCCAGCTTGCGTAATCGCGCCTGCCCTTCAGTTGATAGAGCCCCGGACTGGCCGTATCTCTGCGCTGATCTGTCCAACGAATCATCAAATACTAAATTGAGGTCCCCTCCTAGTAGCATTAACTGGTCCCCAGATCCCAGCGCCCTCTTCAGGGCCTCATGCAAGAACCCCTCTTGTTTCTCATTGGGAGCATAGATTGAACCAATCACAAGTGACCTCCCCGCTATGGAGAACCTTATAACAGAAGTCGACCCTTAATCTCTTCGACCTTGTGTTCGACCACTCCTTTAAAGGATTTGGCCACCAAGATAGCCACTCCTGCTGATTTGGAAGGGGCAGACGAGAAAAGTTGCTGCGGAAAGGCCCTTGATTTCAATCTGTGGCAGTCCCCAAAGAGGAGGTGAGTTTCTTGTAGTAGGCATATATCTGCCCGAGAGGACTCAAGGTAGTTAAGTATTGCCCGCCTTTTGATCGGGTTGTTGAGCCCTCGTACGTTTAATTTGGATTGTGTTTCTTGTCATACTGGCAATAGACTGGCTTCCGCTCTGACCAACCTTTTCCTTTCCCCCCCCCCTTCCCGTGAGCATGGCGAGCTTTGTAACACGTGGTGTCAGTCCAGTGTAAAGTAGTAGAGCAGCCCCTGTGTGGGTGAGTGCGGCCCCAAACAAGACCCTCCCAAAACTAATAAACAACAACAAGAAAAAATGAAAGTTCAGTCTTACGTATAGTCCTGTGGTCCGACGGAGCCACATGGTGAGTTCGATGGGGGAGTTAAGATGGCCAGTGGCTCGAATCCTCCCGCCCGCCACCCCTCCCTTGGCTATATGTTATGCATAAGCAGGGCACTTAATCAGGGGTCAACAATTTTGGCCAACGTTGAAGGCACTGCGTCCAGAGCAGCTTGCTGGCCCTTGGCTATCTCCTCCGGATCTGGTTTAGTTGGAGCACGACGTCGACCCACTTTCTGCCAACCATTTTTCCTCACTCTCTGGGAAGGGGGCGGAGAACCCCCCGCTTGCTGCTCCTCCGGAGGGTCCATTCCCAGCACCTGGCATGCTTCTGTGAGTGAGCGTTGTTGAAGGAGCTTTCCCTCCCAGCGGAAAATCAGGTGGAAGGGATGGCCCCAGGAGTAGGAAAAACCATGACTGCGAAGGTGTGCTGTCACCGGACGGAACGACTGGCGTTTCTGCAGGGTGAGGGCTGCGAGGTCTTGAAAGAGGGTGGGGGAGTGGCCCTGAAAAGTGATGGGGTGTGCGCTGCATGCTTTCCTCAGAATCTCCTCCTTGACTTGAAAATTGTGCACTCAGCAAGTATGTCAGGGGGGTTAGCAGTATTCGGCCTGGGAGGGACCACCCCGTGTGCTCTGTCCAGTTGGATTGGGGATTGCGGTGGGCCTCCCAAGATATGATGGAAAAGATCTCAGACAAAACCAAATATGTCCTTCCCCTCTGCTCCGGAGTCCACTCCCCTAATGCGCACGTTGTTCATCCGGGAGCGATTCTCTAAATCCTCTAAGTGTGCTTGCAAGTCAATATGCTGCTCCTGGAGCCGGATAACCTCTTGTTGGAGGGCCTCTGTTTCCTCTTCACGGCCCCCCTCTCTGTCCTCTAGTTCCGCCACTCGCTCTCCCAAGGAGTCAACGTCCCTCCAAGTCTCCTTAATCTCCTGTGAGAATTCACGTTTTAGGGAGTGGTGCTCGTCTCGCAGGGAGGTAAACAATGCCACCATGAAATGATCGAGTCAGTGGCTCCACCATGGGATGCTCGGGTTGGGACCCCGTCCCACCTGGTTGTGGGTTTGTGTCCTCTAATGTAGTTCCTCCAGGGCGTGAGAGGAGTTCTTTGATTGTGAGGTCTTTTTTGGGGCGCCCGGACACCATAACGTAGGGATAAGCTTTGCCGGACGCCTAGGGTCGCCTGATTCGTCGCGTCTCCTATCCCTCCGGCGCCAGGAGGGATCTGTGTCCGTGATAGCGGAGGGGGAGATCCACCTCTCCGGCGCAGCCCCGCAACAGACGTTACAGGAGTGTGGGCCACCGTGGCTGGAGGACGATACTTCGCTCCCAGGATTGTTGCTCTCCGCCTTCGCTTCTTGTCCTCAGTTCCCCAACACGCGGTGCTGGTGGTTGGGATTGGGCCTTGCACCCCTCTGCTCGTCTCAATCGTCACTCCCCCTCTACTCTGTTTATTGGTGGATGCTCTGCCCGGGCCGGTCCGGTCCGCCCGCTGATAGGGGAGAAAATTTGGAGAAAGAAGGGGATGGAACCCTAGAGGGCCTCCTCGCGTCACCACTCAAGCACTGCGGGCCGCCCCCCACTCCCTGCTCCAAGGATGTCTTGGCTACGCAGCGCTCCACGCCTCCACTTTGCTTTGCGGGGCTGTGTTCCTTGCTCAATGCTTGTGCTCTTCGCTGCGTGTGTGCCGTGAAGGGGGGCGCGAGGCGGCGGGGATCCTTGATCGCTGCCTACCTCCTACGCCCCTCTGGATCCATAGCCGCTGTGGTTGCTCCCGGCATGTGGTGACCCAGTGGGCCACTCCTCTCACGCCTCTTTGTGGCTATCGCTCCTTTTCCCCAGTTCCGCTGGATGAGGGCACCCGGTTCGGGCCGATCTGCCTGCCGAGAAGGGATAAAGATGCGGGCCACCGTCCTCTCCCTGCACCAAGGGACTCTTGGCTACTCAGAGCCCCACACCTCCGCTTTGCGAGGCCGTACTCCCTAATAGGTGCTTATGCTCTTCACTATATGTGCGCAGTGAAGGAGGGGGCGCAAGGCGGCGGGGGTCCCCGGTCGCGGCCTACCTTCTGCCCCTCTCAGGGTCTATGGCAGCAGTGCTGGTTTCCGGCCTGTAGCGGTACAGCGAGCCGCACCTCTTGCATCTCCTTATGGCTGTCACTGCTTCTCCCCAGCTCCGCTAGACGAGGGTGCCTGGCCCGGCCGGTCCGCTCACCGGGAAGTGGTAGAGATGGGGGCCCGATCACAGGAGGGCCCCGATGCTGCGACACTCCACCCCTCGCTCCAGGGGCAATCTGCTTACCCGCAGCCTCCCGCCTCGGCTAATCTCTCGGTGCCTCGCACCCGGCCTGGTGCCGATCCTCTCGCTATGCATTTGCGGCGGAGGGGGGGGGGGCGGTGCGGCGGGTGTTCTCACACGCAGCCTACCCCCTCCAGCCTCAGATCTGAGTCCGTGGCGCCGGCGCCACCCCGAGCCTCAAGTGTGGGTGCGCGCGCCGCGGACTATGCAGTCTCCCTCCTCCGACGCAATAGACGAATCCCACCGGGCGCCCCCCAGCATGTCGGTTCGGGATCCCGGAGCCTCCCGGTGTTCCGTGGATGCTGTGGATCTTTCCGGTGCTATTTGAGCCCCGTCTCAGGCCCGGAGAGCGATGTTTAGGGCGGCGGCAGGCAGAAGAGTCGTCAAGGCGCGTCCAGCCTTGGCGCCATCTTCTCCCCGGTGCCTTTAGAGGCAAGGGGAGGGGGAGCCGCACAGACCCCCTCCCCATATAAACTAATTTTGACCATGAGGGTGGGCTACCTGGGGCCTCTGAAGGCTTGGGGAGGGGGGCCGTGCAGCCCCCCTTTATGAATACAGTCCCGGGGATGTGCTCCCCAGGGAATAAATATGGTAAATGCGGCCCGGCCACCATTTTGTTTTTTTTCAATCCTGCGGGAGTCCTGCTGGATCGCAACATTTCTTGCAGATTTGTTTTCTTTTTCGGTCCCTGGGGAGGGGTAGGGGGAGGGCTGTTCCTCTGGGTACTCCCCATGGGGCGTAGGGGGTTGGGTATCCCTACTCTGTCCCCTTATATAATTTTTTACAACATGTACAGGACAGGGGACTAAGTCCCCGAGTCCTGTTATGGCTGCCAGCAACATTTTTCTCATTTTGCTGGCAACCAATCAGAGTACTCGCTTGTAGCAAAATGGCCCAATGGAAATAAAGCTCCCTGGGCCAATCGGAACGCTCCATTTTTAAATTGGTGCTTCCATCAGAGTCTCTTGAGAGTCTCGCAGATCCAACCGTCCAGATATACAAACATTTTCCAACCTTAATTTCTAAAAAAAACTACTGAACGGATTTACAATAAATCACAAAAAGCACAATCTTTGGACCAATATTTTGCTTCCTGCAAATTTGGTGTAATTCATTTCCGCAGTTTTTGATGTAGCACGTCTTAAAGAAAGCTATGGAAGATGCATTGGATTTTGCGTTTTGGGACCCCCATTTCTTCTCACCCCATGCTTGACGGATCATCCCGAAACGTTCTATGCACAAACTAGTCAAAAGGGAGCCCCTTTTTATAAAGTTTCGTTGGGATTCGTCAAACGGTGCCAAAGTTATTAGCAACATATAAAACACTTTTCCTATGGAACAGCTGACCTAACTGTAACTACCTAGTGGCTACTGCCACTAGGTAATACATATATACATAAACATGCCAAGGTAGGGCACCAGTGGTACGTAACAAGGAGTAAACAGTAAAGAAAAAGCCTTATATAATCGATCTATATATATTTGTATTACTGAAAAGAACAAAGCTTACAGTGATGTTATAGCTAGGTGCTGGAATGAGACAAGAGCTAAACTTAAAAAAAACAGAAAACACTGAAATATGCATGGTGTTACATCTGCTTCATTTTACTATATTATGCAATACACGAACAAAGACTTCCATCTATATCACTGCACTACTACACAGACAGTTCCATCATAGATTTTCCTCAATGTAAAACCATGTCCAAGAATAACAACTATATTATAATGGAATGCATTTAACCATCCACCTTATTTGTACCATAACACTGTCAATATAAATATACAGTTCATCGGGAAGGTGCTAAAAAAGTACCACACTAACTTAACATTGCAAATGTAGCTTACCATTTTGAGGCCTGCCCGTCCCTTTTAGATACATGGTCAATTCAGCAAGGTCTTGATGTGCACTGAACCCAACTGATTTTTTCCTTCCAGTACTACTGTCCTTCCTGATGTGCTGTGCTTTGCTAGATGTTGGCGTTCTGGAGAGGTACTCCTCACCCACTGACTTTAGAGGGCTAGAGAGGCAAAAATACAAAGTCATTAATCATTCAACATTGGGTAATCAATGCAATCAATTTTATATCGAACCACGAGTGCATGAGGAAGGTAGAGATCAAGTTATTACATTTATTGTTTTATTATTACTAAAATAGAGAAAAATGCTACAGTACAAGCACACAGAACTTCTAAAACAAATCTATTAACTCAAATAATATTTATTGCTAAAGCTTTATTATGTGATTTAAGTGGATTTACAAGCAGTCCTCACCTATTTTTTGGGATTAGGGTGAGGACTTCTATGCTGGCAGTATTTCTATTTGGGATCTATCTTTAAGACAAGGTTTTAAAAATTCAGCACAGTGCCGTAGATACTTGTGTCCTAAGATCTTTGGGATACTATTTAGTGATCAACTTTGTTAAATGTGGATGATAGTTTGAGTAGAAATAACGCAGCCACATCGGAAGTATTGACCGATTTCTTGAGATCGCCACAGATGAAGGTTAGTGCTGATTCCGCACTTCTTCCAGCTCTCAAACTAATCTTTCCAGTCGATAATACGCCCAGCTGTTTGAGGAAGTATGAGATCTGTGAGAAGGCTGCTTTTTTAATATACTTAGAAGGGTGCATTTGCTACTGGTCTGTAATTTGTTGGGTCATCCAGGTCAACACCACTTTTCTTTAGTTTAGGTTCTATGAATAATTTTTTTTCAATTTGCATGGGAATTCACCCATTGATAGGGAAGAACTGATTATCTCTCTTACATGAATTGCAGCACAGGATTCTAGGAGAATAGTTTTGAAGATTTTTGTATTACAGGGATCTTCTGTAGAGGCAACCACATTTATGTCTTTGATTAAGTCAACAGTTTCCATTACAGTCAATAGGTTCAGATAAAACAGTTAAGGTTATTAGACATAGCCAGTGATGGCTGTGAGGGAGATGTCTGTAATATGTTTTCATTTGGTTGGAAAGATTAACATTATAAAAAAAGACCGCTTTTTGTGACAGTCTTCCAAAAAACAGACTCAGTAAAGGCAGGCTCACGAAAAAATGAGCACCTCAAGGTAACCTTCCAAACAAGGGAGGCAGAGTAAAAAAAGCATTCAAAATAAGAAAGCACATATGAGAGGAAGTAGTGTACAAAACATTAAAAGCAAAGTCCCTAGCAACAGAGCATCTCCAAGCAGCATCCCAAGGTAAGACCTACTGAAGGCAGCTCACCAAACAGGAGAGCACCTGCAGGCAACTGTCCAATTAGAATACCTTTATCTTGGGTGTTAACATTGCTCAACCTACATCTCAGAGTCTGCAATGTTTACCTGTTGATTGCATAGTCAACCTCTCAGTTGAAGAAATTCTTTAAGATCCATGAACTATTAAATAACAACCAAACTGCTTCCCTCCCATTAGGAGAACAGAATTAGTCCTTCCCAACACCAAAGCATTAGTGTAATGCTTGGCCTCATTTGACAATGATGCATCACCCTACTTTCCTACCATGCCAGAGGCTGCCATTTTGGTAGGCTAAGGCTTAACTTTATCGCTTATCGACTCTCCAACCAAATCCAACTGATCTCCCTGTTAACATGTCCATGTTAAGCTTGAATTTGTGGTATTTCACATGAGTCTTCCTCGTCCCTCTTCCTTTTTATCATCTACCATCAAACCTAGTCGTTTTTGATTGGATCATTCAGCTTCAGCTCCTACTTCTATGCAAATTATACACAAATGCTTCACAGACTTGATGACAATCACCATTCCTCTGCTCAGTCTCGGTCCGTATGCAGGAAAAAACATATATTCCTTATCACAAGCTAGCCAGCTCAGGCTTAACTAGAATTAGAATAAAATATAAATTTTCATTTATTGACCCACTATCTGTAACACCTTCCCCTGGCATCCTTGCCTCAAGTATGCAATATTTGTATCACATTATCCTAGCCAAATTCAGTGTAGTGCTGTAAAGGGTCAAATAGAAAGATAGTCAACAAGCTATTAAAAGGGAAGCAGGGTTCTGAGACTGGAAGTGTACTTGTATTGTAATTGGTGTGATATAATGTAATTTCAAGAGATTTGCCAGGAGCTCTTTTCTAAAATGGAGCAGTAGCCTTGCAGGAAATGACAGGGGCTGATAAGCAGCTCATTGAGGCAATGGTAAACCATAACAAGCATTGGCATAGCCAATAGGTCTCGCCTTTGGGACCTTATAAGTGTTTAGCCATGCAACAGTTGATGATGTTGCACCAAGGATATTGTGCTGGATAACTAAACACTTATAAGGTCCCAAAGGCGAGACCTATTGGCTATGCCAAGGAAGCTAAACCCCACTGTATACTCATTACACATATGGCTATTCATTCTATGCCGAAACGGAACATAAACTTCTGTAACCCAAGGAGAGTCTGGATCGTATGGGGGCAACCGGGACAGTTCAAGTTAGACAGCATAGAGTATGTGCACCAAATTGCACGACTGATTCCGGTCCAAGAGAGTTTGTGTGGAAAGTATCCCAATAAATATTGTAATGAGAGAGACAGAAAGACAGAAATTGGGAGTAAAAGAATTAGTGAGCGGGAGAGAAAGAGGGAGCGATAGAGAATGAATGACAAAGAAACAAACAAAAATTCAAAGATGGAATTTGGGAATTAGGAGAGAATATGAGGGGAGGAGGGAGAGAAAGGAAAATGGCGGGATAAAGAGAGAAAGATGGAGGGGAGGAACAGCGAGATGAAACAATGTAAGAGACAGAGGTGGGAAAATATTGAAGAGAGAATGCTGTGAGAGAGAAAGAGACCAAGAGAATGCAAGAAAGTGAACCAAACCGATAGTGGAGAAGACAGAGATAAAAATGGGGAGTTGGATAGAGAGGAAGGGATAGTGAGGTGGGAGAGGTAGAAGGGGAGAGATCAAACGAGGGAAGTAAGAGAAAAGTACGTGATAGGAATGTAGAGCTTGGAGAGAGGTGTCAGCTAGAGAGGAATAAGGAGATATGGAAGTAGTAGGAGAAAAAGAGATCAGTGGGGAGGGATATAGAAATAGGAAACCTGGAGGTGGATGGAAGAAAAAGAGAGTGAAAGAAAGGGAAGGAGAAACAGGTAAAGAGTGGAGGAGGAGGGAGTAGAAGAGGGAGTGGGGACTTAGGGAGGAAGAAATACATGGAGAAGGACTGAGAGATGAGAGTGCGCAAGATAATGAATAATATAGAGACGGGAGAGAGATAGTGGAGGCGAAAGAATGAAAGAAGGATTTTTCTCATGTGGAGTTAGGTTCGAAAGAAAGAGACCAAAAGAAGGAAAAGGAGAGTGTAAAATACAGAGGGAGGTGTGGGCTGAGTGAGAGAGAGGAACGCTTATAGAGATGTGCAGACAGTTGGCAGAGGGAAAGGGAGAAAGGGAGAGCATCGTGGAGAGGCCAATGGAACTAGAGAGAGGGAATTTTGAGCAAAGGAGTAAGTGAAAGGTCTAGAGAAAATAGAGAGAGTAATAAAAGAAGAGGAAGAGAAAAGGTTAAACAGGGAGAGACTAAAGGAGAGTGGAAGACTAAGAGGGAAGGGCACAGAAACTAATTGGAGTGGATAGGATGGGGTAGAGAGAAGAGGGGGTAAAGAAAGAGTCAGTGAGATGGAGTGAAACAGAGAGAGATGGAAAAAGAGTAAGGGAGAATGTGTCAGCAAAAAAAAGGGAAAGGTGTAAAAAGGGTGAGAGAGAAGGTGGAGGAATGAGAAACCAAAGAGAGAGGGAATGGGGAGAAAGACATGTAGAGTGACGCAAAAGAGAAAGAAAAAAAACAGAGACCACGTGTATAAGTAAAAGTGGAGAGGTTTCATTATAATTTAACTAAGAATAAAAATAAACTGATAGCAGCATGCAACTCCAAGTGCAGAAGCGTTCCTTGTACAGAGATGTAACGTGAATAATTGTTTTACTCAGTTGCTGAAGTAGAATTAGTGAGCACATGCACAGGGCGAGCAGACAGACAAGGCGGCAGTGAGTATGAACTAGAAAGAAAGTGCTCAGTAAATGATTAGGAGGGAAGGTGCGAGGGGTTAGCAGGGAAAGGAGGGACGCGGGGAGGGGTGGGGTGAGAGAGCATGAGTCTGTGTGTGAGGACCGTAAAAAATAATGATATGATATGAGAGATGTGTTTTAGGAAAGTGTGCATACGGAAAGCAGCCTGTCAGAATATGGGCTGGACCTCCCCCTCCCTAATCATAGGTTTACTCATAGACAAAACTCCTTCCCTCTCCCATTCACTCGCTCACTTCAGGCCAAGTCGCCCCCTCGCTCTGTCCCTCTCTGTGAAGTCCCCGAAACAGACTCAGATCTCACTCCTCTGACAGCAACGTATCCGAAGAGCACTTATTTCTTTCTGAGAGGGAGAGAGCCTGCTTTGCAGAAACTTCACTGCTCCTGAGCCTCTTTCGATATAAAAAAAAATAAGATAACACATGAAAGCACTTTTTGATGACTGATGTGCAGGGCGCTCAGGCTGTTATCAAATCCGACAAATGGTGATAGGAAGCGATATTGCGATAATTGCATAAGTTTGATATTGTAAGTACGTCCTCTTGTGTAATTCAACAACAGCATTTTTCTCAAAAAGATCCAATTTATAACATAGGGCATTAAATCCAAAACGTGTTGTCAACGTTTCGAGCCAGTACAAACTGGGAGACAGGGCGTTCCCAGGCTAACGTGTTCCAGCGCCCACGGGCCAAAGGCATGGCGACCAATGCGCTATGCAAAAACAACTTAACAAGACGCCACTTATTGGGGGCGAAGTCGCCCTCTGTTGTGGCAGTAGCAGCAGGGTGCCAGAGAACAGAGGCGGTGGCAGGCCACCGTGCCCCTTTCTTAACACCCTGCTTGGCCACATTCCTAAAATAATAGAGAAACGTTCTTAGCATAATGGAGCCTAGCCAGTACCTTAAAAGTGCTGAAAACGCTTTTAACGCAGACAGTGTTATAAAAAAAAGGACACAATCAAAACACAAGTTTTTTTCTAAACAGATGCTGAAACGATTGGATTTTGTGATTGTGTGTTCTAATTGTTTTTTTATTTGAGATTATCCGGGAATACAGCAGGCAAACCCTTGAACATAAGCGCTCGCGCTGCAGGCTGCAGCGGCAGAGAGAAAAGGAGGGGTGCACCCGCGAGTGGTGAGCGCACGCTGGACAGACCAGTCTGCTCTTTTTCCAAGCACATACTCGTGCTTGTGGCGCGCCGCTGCGCACTCCCGCAAGGCGTATGCCGCCACAAGCACGAGTATGTGCTTGGAAAAACAGCAGCACGACGGCTAAAGGTCTCCTATGCAGTGCATGCGCACTGCGTAGGCAAGACCTAAAAAAGGAGGCGAGTGGTGCGCGCGACGGCAAAAGGAAACAGGCTGGCGAGTGGTGTGCGATGTGCGCGCACCTTGACGAGAGAGGAAAGCCATATGGCGCCTCTGCTCGTCATTGTGCGCGTACCCGCAAGCTCTAGGCAAGCCAAAAAAGATGTGGTCGCATTTCTGAAAGCCCACTGACTAAATGTCTCGCCCAGACCAGCGCAAGCGCTGGTTCAGGGCGAGACCTAAAAAGGAGTAGGATCCTTAGAACGGCAAAACCGTTAGCGGCATGGTTTGATCAGATAGAGTTGGTGACCTGCCAAGAGTTGAAGTAGCTTGTGGCAAACAGAGACCTCTCTAGACGAACTAGTGCTGAATGTTCTAGAGCGCCATCTAAATTTGATTTAAGTGGTAGGCGGAAACAAGATTATTATTTGGTGTACAATTAATCATTTATTGGGAAGCCATGACCATAAAAACATTTAGTACCATTGACTTGGGTAATGATGAACACCTGCTTTCAGGCAAATCCGAGTACACCATATATGTCAATTGATTCAGACTCCAAACAATGCATCTAGAAATGAGTGGTCATTGGCAAGTGAGCGCAATATCCTTATTCTCCCTCTTGCCGCTTACATTAAAAGTGGAAAAACTGCATACCCAGTAGAATTTGCAAAGAAAGATAAAAATGCAGTGGGGGTTCAGCAGAGGAATTGTCACAAACAATTGAACGGAGACAGAACTCTGCTTGAATACATCCTGTTACCTATTACTGGTAGTAATTCGAAGAGAATCTTATAAGTAATTGTTAGACCTGGCAGCCTTAGGGTGGTCTTCCTCTCAACTTTTTGCCTTCCTCCTTCACTTTTTTCTGACCTCGTTTTTGCTGGCCTTAGGACTCTGTGCACTTTAGCACGGCTAACCAGTGCTAAAGTGCAGAAACTCTCTCCCTAAAACATGGTAACATTGGTTCATCCCCAGTTGGCATAATTAATTTACTTATAAATCCCTACAAAGTAGTACTAAGTGGCTGGAGTCTGTAAATTAAATGCTACTAGTGGGCCTGCAGCACTGATTGTGCCACCAACTTAAGTAGTCCTTTAACCATGTCTCAGGTTTGCTATTGCAGAGCACGTGTGTGCAGTTCACAATGCCATTTTGACATGGCAAAATAAACCTTTTGCCAGGCCGAAACAGTCCCATTTTATACATATAAGTCAGTTCGAAGCCCAGGGTGCAGTGCATTTAAAAGGCAGGACATGTACTTTAAATTTTGCATACGTAAGTACTTTTGTCACTACTGCAAGGCCTATCTCTCCCATAGGATAACATTGGGATTACCATATAACATTTGATAAGTGTAATTCCAAACTGTGAAGAGGTAGATTTTTCAAGTTTGGGGTCTCTGGAATCACAATTTAAAAACCAATCTTATAGTTAAGTCGGATTTTAAAGTGCAATTCTGAAAATGCCACTGTTAAAAAGTTGGCATTTTCTTACTTTAGACATTTGGTGCCTGTCTCTGATCACTTGCTTGGGGTGGGTGACAGTTGGGCTTTGTGTATTTCTCCCTTGACAGCCACACACAATGGGAATTTAGGTGCAACTTGATGGGCCATCCTGGCAGGATGGGAAGGAGGAGCAGGACCCAGCCTCACACCTGCATAGGCTCTGTCCTGTCCCCACACAAAGGGCTGCATACCCCCCTGTAGTGAGTCTGGAGCCAGGGCAGGAAGGGAGCACCTTTTTGCACTTCAAAGGCACATCTTTGAGGTCTCCCCCACTTCAAAGGCACAACTGGGTATACGTACTGGACCTCTGACACCACCACTTCAGTACACTTCTGGACCTGTGAGGACTCAGCCAGGAAGGACGACTGCTGTGCTGCTGAAGGGACTACCACTCTGCTGGACTTCTGCTTTAACTCCTGCTTTGCTGTGCTGACCCACTGGCCTGCTGCCCTCCTGCCTGGGTGAGAAGGATAGGACCTGCATCCCTTGAACCCAGAGTGACTCCAAGGGCTAGCTGGCTGGCCTCCTGATCTGAAGTCTCAGGGACATAAAAGACTGCCAACCAACCTGCTTCTGCACCTAGACTCTGCTACTGGTGAGTCTGCTCTGACAAGTGGTGCCATCCCAGTCCTGTACTCGTACAAGTGGGCCTAAGGTGTTTTTCCCCGCGGAAGAGACGCATCCTCTGCTGAGCAAAGCACTCCTGAGCAGAACTGACGCATCTCCTCGGCTGACCGGCACATCTTCGAGCAGAACCAATGCATTGCCGTTGTTGTGTGGATTGGACCAGTCGCAAAAGATTTGCATCGCCGCAGTCTCCTGCATTTGGGACCACCACATTGCCTACGGAACCCACGCTGCAGGACGCTTTACGCGGTGCAAGCTCCTCGCATCCCTCGTCGACAGCAGCCTCGACGACAACGCCGGATCTCCGCAGCACAGCTACACCGCTCACTGGAATCAACGCATCGCTGTTGGCTGCACCTCGCATCCTCAACACCGGCCTTCGCATCACAAGCCCCGTTGACAGGATCTTCGGCATCGATGCATCAGGACCTCACACCCCAGCCTCATCGCATCTCGGAAGCAATGCATCGCCTGCATGACGTATCTTCGACGCGGATCCACGCTACAGCTCCGCAACTCTGATTAAGGTACTTTGGTTGAGCGGGTGTAACTGGGTCCCAGTAGCCGTCCCGTGCTCCATCGGGGACGGCCTGAACTGTTGACTTCTTCCCGGTCCGGCGCAACCAGATATCCCTGGTTGGGGCTTCCTGTTTCTAAGTCTATTTTGCAGTTTATTCATTAAAATTTCATAACTCAAGTCCTACTTACTGGATTTTTGGTGTTTTGGTCTTCTTTTATTTAATAAATTAAGCTCTATTTTTCTAACCTGGAGTGGAATCTTTTTGTGTTGTGTTTTCTCTGTTTTACTGTCTGAAGTGTTGCGCCAATACTTTACACATTTCCTGCACACTACAACCAAGACTAAAGTAGTAACCAGCCCTGGAAGGTGTGCTATATAACTACCCTGACTGCTCTGTGTCAAGCTACCAGAGGGTGAGCACAGTTTAACTGAGGTTTCCCTGCTTCTTACCCTGACTAGGATTGTGGCTGCTGCTTGACTACGGCTCATACCATAGTCAACCAACAACCCAATGTCACCAAAACCGATCTGGCCCATGCAGAAATGTTAAGTACAAATGTGATTATACAGCCACCATCCTATCCTATAGCTCAATGTTGTCTAGTGAGACTGCACTCCTGGCAAGCAATTGATTCCCCATCCAAGGTTTATTTTGCATACCAATGCTCAGAGAACATGAGAGGAAAAGAGGTGCAGTACATTATGAAAGGTTGCTAGCTAAATAATGTAATCTTATGATTTTCTAATTTCATCATATCCCCTAAGATCTCTAGTGCCAACATCGAATTTTTGGTCACCCACACAGAAAAAGCAGAAAATTAGAGAATCCATTGCTATAAGATCTTCAATATCATGAACATCTAATTCTAGATTGAGAGACTACATGGTGATCGAGAGAGGAATTCTAGTAATCTACATAGGAATCTATTCTTTGTGCTGGACGGTGGTAGGAGAAAAGTGGCTGCATCGGCCACATCCGTAGGTTGCAAGCCAAAATGACTTTGCTATATAAACTTTCATACCTGAAATGGCTGTGAAGTAATTGGTACAAAGGCGTGTTACATAACAGTCAGATGTGGGTAATTTTGGTTGGTTTCTCTTCTGGATGTGTAGGAAACAGGTGGTCTTTGTACAGAACAGGATAGTTTACTTCAGTTTTATACATTTATCGGTAGGTACTTTTGATAACGCCACAGAAGGTTTTTAATCATTGACAATAGGTTCAGTATATCAAATGCTTGAGCAGCATAAAGGCTTGCTGTATTTTGCTGCCCTGAAATTGAATCTTCAGCATACTTGTCTGGATCTTCCAGGGTCCTCCACTGTGGTGAAAGACTGCAACTCTAGATTTCATCTAATGAAATCCTCTAATATTTTAGGCAATTCCGTAGGCTTAAAATCTTTTTGCCTCGTCTTGCAAACCCGGTACAGCTGTGCTTCAGTGGGCCTCTGGATCCAGAATTCTAGCAGTCAATGTATTCAATCAAGATAGGAAGAGCTGGCAAAGATACTTATTCTTATGCACTGTGAAGCATATTTTAGACCAAGCTTGTGATGTTACCTCCTTTTAGCTTCATATATGTGATTCTGAACACTCCTGAAGTTTGTGATACAAGTGACCATTATGTTTTTGAATCCAGACCTACTACAAGATCCTCTTGAGGTTCAACATCATTTGGTGCAAGATAGCTCTATTTTCCTACTTGCTTGAAAGCTTAATGGGAATCAGAAAAGGTAGAGGACTCATTGGGAAATGCTCAGAGTTTGCACAAAGCCTCCTGCGGTTTTAGACTAGTAAAAAATATTATTTTAATGCATATGGTGGTTGTTGGGTAAATGGAGTTTGGAAGACGTGAGACAATTTTATTTGGTCATCACAATTTTTAAGTGATCTGACTTTTCGGAGGGATAGCTGAGTGTTTAGACAAAGGAGAGAGTGCAGATAGGGAGTGAGTGCGAATAACGTGCAACAGCACAAATAAGGGATTACGAGGAGTATAAGGGGTGAGAGCTATTTGTGAAAAGGCTAGTCTAGAGCTGCGTGTTTCACGTTATAACTTTTTTGTTCTTCATGTTCTTAGTCTGTTGGTTGGTGTTTTTAGCCTCCCTGTGGGAATCAGGGGCGTAACACAAGCCCCTAAAGCCTCTGTGGCACAGGGGGCCCACCAAATCATGCAGAGGGGGCCCCGTGAAGGGTAAATGAATATCTATGCGATACGGGAGACTCAGGGCCCCTCTTCAGATTCTGCGGGTGGCATCATTTTATGTTATGCTACTGGTGGTTAGATTTTTGGGTGTTACCAAGAAAGCTGGTTTAATTAAGATAGTTGGATTATTTATTTTATTTATTCAATAAAAAAGCATACATTGAGATGGAAGGAATCCGAGAGGTACATTTAAATAAGAGACAAGTAATAAAATAAGCATTTGGAAAGCGCCCAATCTCCCAGTAGGCTAGCCTTAGAACACTCTTTGTGTGCATGACAACCCAAAGTTTCCATCAGAGAGCGGAGTTTGAGTTGTTCTGGTATTCTACGTTTTAGGGTATTCTATCCCGTCTATAGTCCAGCTGTACTGGTATTTGCCTGGTGTGAGGTCGACTGCTGTATCATGGCTGGTCCCAATGGCTAGTTTGAAGGAGGCCTAAGTTCAGTGGATGCGGTGTGAGGCCGGAGTGTTCTGACAATTCTTGTGTCACATTATGCCTGTTGAACAGCAGCCTGGTGTAGTCTGGGCCCGGCTTTGCTTTTCCCACGCAATGACAAATCTGTCATTTGTAGAATGTGTGAGTTTTTACTGAATGTGCGCTCTGAGTTTTCAATGTAGTTGATGCCTTTAGAACACTCCAAAAAATAGCCTTGTTTCTTACATTTTTTTGGGCTCTCCTGTTTGGTATTTTCCTGACAGTTCCTGCCCACTACAACCAAGAAGAAGGAAGTAACCAGCCCTGGAAGGTGTGCTATATAACTACCACAGCACACTTCTGTGAATAAGTGGGTTACATTTTTGTATTAAATTTGTGTGTTTCAATATCTGGCCTCCATTACTAAGCATAAAAGCCAACCGTCTGTTTCAGAGGCACTAAATGCTAAACCTGTGACTCTAAGAATTCAATCCCCTCTTCTCGGTAGAGGGAGGTACCTTCACTCACAGTAGCTTTAGACAGCTGTGGAGCCCTGTCTAGTATGGTTCAGACAATACGGCTGTTATCAGTCCTTGTGCATATCAGGCAAACAGGTTGAGTAGGTTTCGCGCCTATTACGAGGTCCCTGTTTAATTCGGTTTAGGCAGATTAGCAGACCCAGACATAAAACAAAGTGAACACTGAAAAATGTAAACAAGACAAACGATTTCCTGTCACACCACGAAATAATACCCTCTATTGAGGAGTTACACATGTACATTAAACCATAAGACCCGTTGATTGTCCCCATACCCCTGTCAGATGCCAGCCCTATCAGTTCCATCTTTAACATTACACTTAATTCCAAGTATATGGTGGTGGGCACCTATGAAATGTTTTGGTTTAACAAATCTCACTGAAAGATGGCCGCTTATTTCTGAATGAGATTTGTTCAAATAAACCTAAAGGCATTATAAACAATAGCTCAAACCCTGTCTGAAACATTTGCTAGGAATACGGAGAGGATCACCTGCATGCTGAAGGCAGAACTATCTAAGTGGTGATCGCAACAGATATCCTGGCTGGATCAAACCGCTGATGTGACCGTTCTCACAAAAAACACATGTTTTTCAGGCACTCCTGCTGGCAATATAGAAATGTGACATTCCGAGAGTACGCAATGTATGCTTGAACTGCATATGGCAAGGCAAAAGGGCAAGAATGGGATGGAAGCAGGGAACTGGTAGATATGCTTGGGCATACGTAATTTACGTAAATATCAGGCAGCCCCTTCGAAATACTCACTGGAATGGTGTCACACAAAAAAAGAGTGTCATGTGGATCATGCACTAGCGGGCAGGTCGCTAGGGGGAAGCCTTATGGCTACCCAAACCGCGGAGACTCTGCTGTACATTTCTTCTGTATCCAAGGCCACTCTGATGGTTTGGGACATCTTGAGGTCGAAAGAATAATCAACCTCATATCCAATGCCTTCTACTCCATTTCCAACCAAAACAGACTTCTCTTGAGGAATGAATAACAGCGACCATAGCTGCTATAAAGGGTGGAATGGTTACTACAAAGGACAAATACACATTTTCTACAACTAAAGGAAGAGTATGGTCCTCCAGAGGAAGGAAGATCTCAATACCTACACCTGAGACACTAGGTTATTCCGTCTGAGGGTAGATCTAGATCATTGCTATGATTTGAAAAACTCTTTATAACCTACACTTTCGAGACTCTAGCCATCTGCACAATTTATAAAGTATTAGAAGAGACAAAAGCAAGCATATGATACCCATTCCAAAAACAGTAGGGAAAAAAGCTGGAGATTACCCTAGACAGTGGCGGCTCCTCCGCTAAGGCAGAGGAGCGTCACCCCACTGCTATTTAAGCAGTGCACAAAAGAAAAAGAAAATGATAATAACAGGATGTTATTATCATTTTATTTTTCTATGTGGCACTCGGAGCCAGGTGGGGGTGTGGCTAGGCTCCATGACGCCAAGCAGAGTGAGGAGTGGTTTGCACTCTAAGTGCACATGATAGTTGGGCCGGCCCTCTGGGGCCGGCCAAACCGCCATGTGCACTTGTTATGTTCTCCATTGGGCTGTGTTGCACAGCCCTGTGGAGAACATGCCCAGCCTCCCCAGGCACTGCCTGAGCATCCAAACAGGACGCTCAGACCAATCAGGACGCTGCTTCTGCAGCGTCATGATTGGCTGGGAGAGCCCAGAAGCCTGAGTGCTTCCGTGCTGTAGCAGACCTGAAGAGGACGGAGGAGAGGCGGCGGCGGCTGCAAAGGAAAGTTTTTTTTAATCCATTCCCCCCACCACCCCCGCAGCCGCCACTGACCCTAGATGAGAACCAATGAGATTAAATATTGCGGATGCGTATCACCTTTGCAAAACACGCACAAGGCAGGTACGAAGCACCAGGATTTTAACTAAAGTTACATCATCCATGGTCACTTTTGGGAATGGAGAAACCGACGAATAAAATACAAGACAAAGACAACTATCAGAGATTGTGGGGAGCTGTGTTCTGGTTCTTGGCTGGCACAGGACTGCCTCAGTGTGACATCCCCAAGCGAATACAAGTCCTGAGGGTGATGGACACAATGAACTCCGACAAAGGAAACCCTTAAGAAGAGGGTTTCAAATGATACTGATAAGTTTGTAAATGCGGCTGCCCGCGGCTCACGCAGTGGGCCACATAAAAGGGCGGCCCCCTTAGTGGCACACCATCACCCCTCTAGCCTGGGGACCCGGGGGAGGAGTCCCTCAGCCCGGCACGCGGGCCGCGTCATTTCTGGCGCACAGAGGGTTGGGGGAAGGTACTTATACCTCCCCCTGTCTTTCTGGCGCCCTCTTTGCTGCCGGACATGCCGTCTCCCGCCCTACCGCTTACCCGGCATGTGGCTGGAGAGCATGGTTAGGTAGGACCTTGTAATGTTCTTTTTTGTGTTGCAGGCGGAGTTACAGGGCGATCCGGAGGCAGAAGGGTACCTCTTCAGGAGCACAATAGGGGTGCCAGTGCCAAATCCCAGGAGTCCTCATGGCAGGTCCCTGGAAGAAAATCGTCGGCACCCCGCTAGTCCTTAGGGCGGTTGTAAGCCTGAACAACCGGGGGCTTGCCTTGCAACGCTCCGCCCGGAAAGGGGCGTGAGTAAGATGGTGGTCCAGTGGTCCACGTGATCCTAGTGAGGGGGATCACACCATAATTGGTAGCACTGATTGGGTTGGCCACAGTGCAATTTGGCTCATCAGGCGGGCAGGGCAGCGTAGGTTAGTCACCGCTGCCTGCCCTTGGATCGCCCGTAAGATAACCCACCATGTTGCATACTTTTGTATGGAATAAACCTGCAGCAATATTTTCCTAATCTAAAAATTGTGTTGTGTATTTATTTATTCCATCATTCATGCTATTTGGCATTAGGTGGGGAGTGTTGCCTATATAGGCACCAAGAGCAAATTGTGTATCAACAACAACAAAAATAGTGATGTGGTTTCTTCGGGGCAAAATGAGGGGAACTTGTTTACTGCTGGATTCCAGAAGCCGGAAGATGTTAAAAAAACAAGTGAACAACATTATTTCCTCTTCCTTTCATACGCTCAAGATCATTAAGAAGATTGCTCATTTTTATTCCTTCTGACTTACAGAAGACAGTTGTCACCATGCTGGTCTTGGCCAGATTAGATTACTGTAATGGCCTCTATCAGAATCTGCAAAAAACCTCGTTGAATAAACTGCAAATCTTGCAAAATTCTGCAGTCAGGTTGCTGTTTAATATTCCTAGATTTCGATCTGCTACTTTGGCTCTTAATAAATTACACTGGCTTCCAGTTAAGGAACGCACCACCTTTAAGGTGCTATGCATTGCATTCAAGGCCCTGCACAGATCCGGCCCAGCCTATCTGCGGGAAAGGTTCAAATGGTATTCTCCCGACAGAACTCTTTGTTCTAGTTCTGCTAACAATTTTATTGTCCCGCCTTTTAATCGCTCCTCCTTGGAAGGCAGAAGCTTTGTTAGGTGTACAGCTCTTCAGTGGAACAGCCTCCCTGTGGAATTAAAATCTGCTACTTCATTATTAGCGTTTAGAAAAATGCTAAAAACTTGGTTATTCAGCGCCTAGCTTGATTCTGCTCAACCGTATCTTTGTTTGTTTCAGTTTTTAGTTTGTTTCTCATCCTTGTTCACTTACAGCGCCAAGACGCCTCAGGGCAATCAAGCGCTCTATAAGTTTAACCATCATCAGAAAGCTATTTATATGTAAAATACCAATAAAAATTAAAGCGAAATAAACCAAAATGCATCTAAAGAAGGCTGCCGCGGCTGAACGTATGTCCATAGTGGCCATTTTTTAATGTCATTTGTTAGAACTTTACAAATGCACTGCTGTGGATGGACGAATATTCATAGATGCGATTTGAGCTAAAAAATCAAATAAACAACATTGGCGAAGCTGCCAATACCTAATGGCTTTGCCAATGCTTGTTTTTAATATGCTTTGACTGAATGATTCTAATGTAAAAGACATTTATAAAAGATGACATAAAACCGGTTCATGCCCTGCACAAGGTCAACTGACAGTAAAAGAGACGTTCTATTTCTAAATCATTTGTGCCTAGGTCCTTCCAGTGATACATTGCGTCGTGCTTTCTTTCACCCACACCAACGATGTCCAATATTGGCCCACGAAGGCTGGCTCAGCCACACATTTTCATTATAAATTTACTTCCAATGAATCTATATGTGAATCACTGACTTAGTAGCATTTGTGCAGATCTGACAATGATCTGGAATTTGTTGACTAACAGTGGGCTTTGCTGCTCTAAAAGTTTAACAATTGTTAGTGTTAAGACCGGATAGTTTGGGCTCTAGTCCGCCCTGCACCTTTACCCAATCGACTCCCTCTGAGCTAAGAACCATCACACCAGGGCGGGCGGCCCCGCGCTCTTTCCTCCTCGTTAGCGGAATGAATCCACACAGCGAGCAACTTTGAGAGACGTGAACGCCGGACCTTTTCAGCTTGACGGAATTCCATATCGCGACATCCCTGCTGGGCTCAAATGGCAAACTGCAAAATGCCATTTAAGATCAACTGAATAGCACAATTATTTGCATTCCTTCAAAAGGAGAAAGACCATTAACCTTTTGTTTTATTGAATTAAAATGCCACGGAAGTGCAGTGGCAGTCCTGGGAGATGGGAGTACTTTTTAGACCGAAGAATAGCTGTCATTTATTAGACACAGAGAACAATTACCTGATGCGATGCTGCCTGACACAAGGCAGATTGGTATTCTCGCCGTTGAGAAGTCAAGCCCGATAAAAAACACACACACTGGCAGTCCTGGCCTCCGAGACTTGAATAATTTAAAGCTGCAGTTGGTGCAATTTAAATTTTTCTTTGGGGAGGCAAAGTTAAATACCTTTAATTTGTTCTAATTATTTCAAATTTGAAAGTTAATTATGGCTGATCATTAAATAACAAAAAGGACTATTGTCTCCACAGAGTCTTACCTCTTACCCTGTGCCCTACTCAAGCGCAGTTTTAGTATGCATGAATTTCCTTAATCGCCCGCCATGACTGAATGTCTGGGTGAGACGAGCGCGCGTGCGCGACGTCTGAGCAGGCAATGGCGGACATCTTGGGGCTATGGAGACCCACGCGCGCTGCTCTGGAAGGATTTTAATGGACACCTATTCACTCATCCTTCCTTATGTACTGTTTGAGCCGGGGCTTCATACAAGCACCTGAAACTTATTTTATGGGCAGAACGTCACTATTTGACAGACTATAAAAACAACTAGCCATGCCCATTTGAAGCAAATGGATACATTTTTTAAAATGTTTTTTGCTTCCTTTAGGATGTTGCAAATATTCATCCAAGCACTAACAACTAGTCGGCTGGATTGTGGCAATGATGTTTACATGGGCATTGCCGAATCTCTACTGACAAGACTTCAAACCATACAAAAACGACCATCAGGCGCTTAACTTGCCTACGCACTCTCCCTCACCTTGACCCTAAAGTCTGTACACGGGGTACCCGTATGTAAGTGATCAATATTTAAAATCCAATGGCACTCCAGCAGAGCAGGAAACACCCGTTACAACGAGGTTTTGACCTCGTTGTGCCTTTACCACGCATTTTTTAGCACGCATATTTTTACCACATGCATGCCTTTACAATGCATGCCTTTACCACGCATTTAAGGTAAGTTGGTGGTGTGGGGGTCTCCCCCCACAAATACATTGTTTTTATACATAAAAACAATGCATGGTAATGGCATGCTTTGTAAAAGCATATGCGTGGTAAAAACATGCGTGGTAAAAAATGCGTGGTAAAGGCATGTGATGTATTTCCCTGCATTGTACCGTCGTACAACCCTGCAGAGCTATCCATGCGCAGGTTCTTATTACTTTCATAACAGAATATCCTTCCATAGACCAGTTAGTATCCTCAGATTCTCCACTAAGGCTCTCACCCGCATTCCTCATGTCAGTCTTTCCAAGTCCGGAGGCCATTACTTTTCATATCTTGAGGCCCACCAACGCCCTTCATCTGGGTATACGTTCTTTCCTCTGGATATACGTTCCTCAAGTTAAGAAAACTGCTCAAAACTTGGCTTTTTTTTTTATCTCTCCCCTTTCTTCTACGTTCTAGACTTCGGGCTATCGGTGTTCCAATCTTCTTCTTTTTAGGGTCCTCAGCACCTAGATACCCCCTCGATGGTGAGTTTGGTTCTATATAAACCCACATAACCCAACATAACAAGGGAGGGGGAATTGCAATGCAATGGGCTTAGATACAGCCATTCTTCATAAAAATAAATCTCACTTGCGGGTCAAGAGACCAGCTTAAACGTTTCATACCTGTAGCAAGCTTTTATCAGAGACTCTATGCCACCCGTGAAGAATCATTCAAAATGTGACTGCGTTTTAGGCTGCGCATCCAGGCCTTGCCAATACCACAATACACCCACTGGGTGGAGCCTCTGATGTGGACAAGTTTCTTGCATGTTCTAGAGATTATAAAAATGTCCACTAAGGAGCAGGAGTGCTTGTACGACTAATCAATAGATCACCCCTCGTTGAAGCCAGTGAGGAAGGGTGAAGTAATTTACCTAAAAGCACATCTTGTCTAGGATGTATGCTTCAATTTTCTTCATCACTGGTTTACAGAAATCCAGCCTTCTGACCACTGGACAGCAAAATCGCAGCGGTCATCCTGCAAATAATCACAGGTCAACTAAGTATTCCCAGGACTCTGCTCTTAAAATGGAATTCTGCCACTGGTCATCGGGATACCTTCATTCAAAGACTTTCTCTTCTCAAGATACCACAAAAGCTACAGACGGAAGATCTCTGAGCTGGTTAGTATCTGGTATCAGTTTCTGCTTGAAGGGAGGCTGGAAAAGCATTCCAAAGCCTGGCTCCAGCCTCTCATACGAGATCACCCCTCCAAAATTACTGAAATCTTAGTGATGACTCAATGGGCCAGCAGCGAATTATAAAAACCTAGCAAGGTGATCATTTTGAGATACTAGTTTGCATAGGCTGGGCCTTTCACCATAACTGCCCTACAGGCTAAAACAGTATTAGAGAACCCACTCACTTAAACAAGTAACACTGCGGCAGTGCTATACATATGCCAACATGTCTCTCGAAAACTAAAAAGACCATTCCATTGGGAACATACTACTCAAAGTGCCACAAGAACACGCTTTACCCTGGGATGTGACCCTTTCTCAAACTTCGACCCCCCACACCCCACTGAAAGCAAATGCTGCAAGCTCACCCCTACTTCTTAAATTCACAAATATCTTGCAGATCCACTTAAGGATTAGGGCTCTGGGGCTGCACCCCCCGGATATTCCTTCACATTCCTGTACAAATATTAAATAGATCGATTTATTTAGAGATACAATCGTATCTCTAAACAATTCAATGCATTTAAATCTGGGTTGTGTCTCCCAGGCTTCTTGCCCCGCCTCGCTCTGAAGCAGAAGACAGAAGCCAAGCAGTAATCCACTTTCTGCACTGTGACGCTCGACGCAGGGCTTACTGTTCTAAAGCCCTTCATAATGAATCATTGCCATTGTAGTCTATGGCAGTATCCACTGTAGGCCAGTGACGCTTCAGCATCATAGTTTCGGGCGTTGAAGGCTCAGTCCCTGCATGAGAGCAGCCGTCCGTCATTCACAGGCATAGATCCCACCCATACCCATTCGTCACACCTAGGATGCAAGAACGTGTTTTTTAGTGCCTTGTTCTCGGTGATAAGTGTTAAAATGCTAATCTTCCGTTATACATATTGTGCTGAGACCCCTCGCCATGCTAACCTCCCCCACTATGACACCCCAGGCTCTGGCTGCACATCACGGGGCTCGTTAGAAGTGGAGCTGCTGCTTTTATTCCTCCGTGAAAGGAATCCAATAGACAGCAGGCCAGGGTTCTTGCTCCCCTGTGTGAAGTTGATCCAAATATCCGAGTCAAGCACAAAGTGAGAGATATACGCTTACAGTAGACAGTTACCTGCTGTATGACATTAAAACTGGCCCTATTTTCATGCCCTTAACAACATTGATGCCAAAAACAAGGATTGATTTACAAACAATGAGTGTTAAAAATGTTAAGGCAATGCACGTCAGCAATTCATTTCAAGTTTTACTTAATCTTGTCTCCCCCAATAGTTAGAAATTTAATCATGTTGTGTTTGTTTCTTTCTGCATTTTGTTTCATGCATACTTTGAATTGTGCAGGTGTTTATGAGGGGCTTTGATTGAGAGCTCTGACGCTGAAGCCAAAGCAAAGTGCCTGTCACTGGGTTGGCCTCTCTGCAGAGCACACATAACAATGGTCATGTATTCCAGTTGTAATTGCAATTTTGTGAAAATGTGTGTGAAGGGGGTGCGCAGATGGCAAAATATTTACAGGGCAAAAGTAAACAAATTGCTTAAATGTGAGTGAGTGCAGTGTATGTTTGGAATTGGCGAAAAAAGGGAGGTGCAAGGAAGTGCATTCGGGGAAGAGAGAAAAGAGGGTGCTGAAGAGGAAAGAGGTGGTTGAAGATGTGCAGATGGACGAGCGGTGCAGAGAAAAAGGACATATATATCTAACATAAAGCGCACATAACTGAAGGCCAAAACTCCTTCCACAGGCCTCAATGCTATTAACATTTCAGAATTGAAACATTTTGAAGGTTAATTATTTATAACAAATAGTTGTTGTTATTCATTTATGTTAAACAGCTAACAACCATTGACAAAGCCAATCGTACTGACAGGTTTTCGGTGTAGGTCAGTTGTTGTGTTATATATCTGGATGCAATTACATCTCAGAGAGAAATCGAAATACCAGTTGGGTAGCACACTATGGGAATCACAGAAATGTATTTTAGGTGTTCCCTTTTAGAGAGTCAACACATTTTTCATCCCACTTAAAGACCTGTCTACACATATTTCTATATGACTGACTGTAATCAGCAGCTGTGGGTCCTTCCCGAAGCCTGGTTAGAGCATTTTCTTCCAAAGTTGATGCAGCATGCAGTGCAAGACACTGGGCAAGCCCACACTTATAAAGGCTGAAGTTGTCGCGTTGTACAATTTGCACATTACAGTAACTGTTGAACAAATTATTGCAGTAAGATATAAGGCACTTTTTAATGTGTATATTTCACAACTATACGTTACCACTGCTTTATAAGCCTTGTTTTATCACTAAATTAATTCGTTTTAAAATGCATCATTTGGCAATCTTTTTTTCAATTTTGTTCTCTGGGCAGGATCCAGCCTGGATCCCATGTTTGTCCAGTAAGCTTGCCTGCATCGCTCCCTACATAAGTCACACCAAACTTTTACACCCCACCACTTTCAAATGTCACCAGCCGCCACTGGTGGCATGGATAACCAAGTTACTCCCTTTGCATACCTGAATCTTCAAGGGAAGTGACAGCCAACAGGCAAGGCTTTCTCAGGGGGGAAGAGGGAATGAAACTCTGACATAACCATAAAAAATAAATTCAATATCCAGCATGATCTCTGTCTTTTAAAGAGACCAAGGGCCTGCTTTGGAGGTGGTGGTATGGGAAAAAAAAACAATATTTCCTGCCAAATAAATTTCTTCTGATGGTTCCAACTGCACGGTATCCTGCAAAATAATAAAAAGTTGGCCAGTCTTCAAGCTAAACACGTACTGTGTGAAATGGGGTCATTAATTTGGGAAGTGGGGTTCTTACCAACTCCATAAACTCACTCTGGTTAGGTCAAACCACAGTTTTGAAAGACTCTCAGCTCAACGTCTGGTAGCCTTGGCACAAGCAGCAGGCAATCCTCAGAGAAGTGCATGTTAAGTTTAAGTAGGACCAACAATTTTAAAGTACACGTCAGACCTGGCATCTTTTGGCGTGGTTTCCCCTGTCTTTTTGCCTCTGACCTCCTGTTTCTGACTGTGTGCTACATTTAATTTTTGCTGGTGTTAGGACTCAGGGCAATTTACCACTGTTGACCAGTGCTAAAGTGCAAGTGCTGCCTGTCTAAAATGTAATGATGTTTGGTTCCTCCATGATTGGTGTTAGAAATGGGATTTCTAGTTGGCTAGGGCAAGCGCCTAAGCCAGGCAGAAACCACCACTCTAGTCAGGGCAAGGGAGTTACACACTGAAGATAACCCTTGCTCATCCCCTTGGTAGCCTGGCACGAGCAGTCAGGCTTATTCCCAGAGGGAATGTGTAAAGCGTTTGCGCAACACACACGCACAGCAGCGACACACTAGGAACACCAAAAAAGAAACTCCACACAAGGTTACATAAAAATAGCCTTTGTATTATCCCTAAAACACATCAGAGCATAATCACATATGTACACTGTGCCACCTGGCACTAGGTATGACTTTACAGGGTATTATATACAGGCAGGGCCAATCGGGCCACTGTCAGAACCATCAGAACAGGTAAGTAGTAAACAACCAGTAACTACTGGTACAGTCACTTTGCATAAATCACATTAGGCATAAATCACAGTATGCATAAATCATATTAGCAATGCACCTCAGTGTCATTCCCCAGGTGCATACATCATCTTAGAGCCTTGCGCCCTACCAGCACACCAGGTGCTCACAGGACAACTGGCCTTCCTCGGGGGGGGGGGGGGTTGCCCGCATGGGACTTCCCCGCAATGCCCTATGTCCATCAAAAGTCAGGGCTCTATGAGCACGGGGCCTCCACCGGCCCGTGCTCTCATGGGGCGAGGGTGCAACTCACCCTTGTTTCTAATATGCCAGAAAAGAAATGCCCCCGTCGGTGGAGAGACTTCCCTCAGTCCCTTTTCCACCAGAAAAGAACAATGGCCAAAGGGCGGCCGCCCGCTACTCCGCGGTGCGGCTGCCTCCGTGTAGGCAAGGGGTGGATTCCCCCCTCCGGTCAGCCCCTCCGGACTCACCCTCAATCCGCGGAGCCTGGGAACTTTCTCCACGCATCCTTCACTCGCCGGCCACACACACAGGGTTCTCCGCTTCCTGGCTTCTTAACCTGCGGGAAGGCGCCGGTCGGGTCTCGCCGGCCGACACTTCGACGTCTCTCTCCTCCGGCCGCTGTCTCTTCACGCTGCCGCACTCTGGCAGCCCACGAGGCTCAGCTTCTCCTCGCTGTCCGGGCCACGCCTACAATCAGGCGAAGACTGTGCCTGACTTCCGGCGGCTCCGCAGACTCTCTGGTCGATCCGGCCCAGAGTCAGGCTCTCTTGTTCGAAGCTCCGCCCCCAGTCAGGTAGCACGGAGGAATCCCCACGTCGGGATTCCTCCTCGGTGGAATTCCGCGATTGAGCGGGCTGCGCCACACACTGCTTTCAAGCGCAAACCTCCTGGCACGTTCCTCACGCCTTGGCAGTGTGAGCCCACACCTGGGGCTCCAATCACATAGGAGAGGGGAGCGCTGCCCACGCTGCAGGGCACAAAGCGCCCCTCTCTAGATCAGCCAACTCCGCAGGAAAAAGGGCGCTCACCGCGCACAGGGCAGAGCTGGGCCCAAGCAGGCCAGCTCACAGTAGAAATAAAAGTCCTTGGTGCTGGGGACACCCCAGCAGGGCGCAGCCAGGCAGGCCAGCACGCAGGGACCCCCAGGAAACAGCAGCTGGGTCCCACGGCGGTTCCTTCTGGCCGTCCAGCAGCCTGCCGGCCACCAGTTCCAGGTCAGCACATAGCAGCACCCCTTTACATGGGGTCACAGCCCCAATATTTATACTAGGTACAGTCTTTGTTCTGCCCTGGCACAGGGGTTGGGGACCCAGTCTAATCCAGTTCTGGGGGGCACTTAACAAGTGCACAACAGTCCCGATTGACAGAGTAGGTCCTGGCCCCAGACACACCACAGGGGTGCGGAGCCAGCATTGTGTAGTGCAGGCACAGTCCTATTTAGGCACAGGTGCTACCCCTCCCACTACTCCAAATGCAGATCAGCCTATTCAGCCTAGCGCTGACTCACCCAGCCCCTCTGAAGCCACTGCAGCTCACCCGCCCCTGTCATTCCAGAGCCAGACATGCAATACACATCAGGCAGGCACAAAGACACATAGCACCCAGAAATGCAAACTTCTAAAAGTGGCATTTCTAAAATAGTGATAATAAATCTGCGAACACCATTACGCAGCATTTATTATTACTATTCCAAACATACCAAACTTGACCACGCTGCTCCTCTCATATCAGGAATTACCACTGAAAATCAGGGAATCCCCAATGCATTCCTATGAGAGGGCAGCCTCACAGTAGTGAGAAACCAAAATGGCTGTTTGTCACTACCAGGACATGTCACACAGTTAAGGCACATGTCCTACCTTTTACCTACAAAGCACCCTGCCCATAGGGCTAGCAAGGGCCTACCTTACGGGTGACTGATATGTAGTAAAAGGGGAGTCACAGACGTGGCACCCACTTTATGTGCCACGTCACAGCGGCAGTAAACTGCGCGCGCAGGCCCTGCAATGGAAGAGGCCTGAGACAGGTTTGAAAGGCTACTTTGGTGGGTGGCACAAGCAGCGCTGCAAGCCCACCAGTAGCATTTAATTTACTGGCCCTGGGTATCTGAGATATCACTTTACAAGGGACTGATAGGTAAATTAAATACGCCAAACAGGTGTAGACCAATCTTACCACGTTTTACCATAGAGAGCACATGCACTTTACACTGGACAGCAGTGATAAAGTGCCCAGAGTCCTAAAACCACCAACACCATGTCAGAAAAAGACTAGGAGGAAGGCAAAAAGTTCAGGGATGACCCTGCAAAAAGGGCCAAGTCCAACAATTGGCCTATTTGATTTAATGGTAAGACCCTAGTACAGTGCACTGTGTGTGCCGAGGGCCTGTAAATCAAATCGGACTACAGAACAGATTGTGCCACCCACACAAGTAGCCTGGCAAACATGTCTCAGACCTGCCACTGCAGTGTCTGTGTGTGCAGTTTTAAACTGCCATTTCGACCTGTCATGTGCACTCACTTGCCAGGCCCAAACCTTTCCTTTTATTAGATGTAGGGCACCCCTAATGTACGCCCAAGGTAGCCCCAAGGGCAGGGTGTAGTGTTTTTAAAAGGTAGAACAAGTATTGTTGTGTTTTACATGTATTGGTAGTGAAATACTGCTAACTTCGTTTTTCATTACAGCAAGGCCTATCTCTCCCAAAGGTTAGCATTGGAGCTGCCTTGTAATATCTTACAAGTGTATCTTACAATTGGGAGCTGATGGAAAATTGGAGTTTGGTGTCTCTGGACTCGCAATTTAAAAACACATCTTTTAGTGAAGTTGATTTTAAAACTGCAGGTCTGAAAATGCCACTTTTAGATAGTTGCTATTTTCTTACTTTAACCATTGTGTGCCTCTGCCTGTCTCTGAATACATGTCTGGGTCAGGATGACAGTTGGGCTGTTCATGCATTCACTTGAGACAGTCACACAAAGGGAGCTGAGGTGTTCCCTGCATACCCTGATGGTCCATCACCAGGTTGATGGGCCTTCCTGAGCTAGAGCGGTAAGAGAAGTTGACACTGACACCTGGATAGAGCTGTGCCTGTCCCCACACAAAGAATTCTCCATCCCCGTAGTCTCTCTGGAGCCAGGGCAGGGTCTTGTGCACTACAAAGACTTTCCTTTGAAATTTGCCTACTTCAAAGGCTGAAATTGGTATAGGTACTGGACCTCTGAGACCATATACTCAAAACACTTCTGGGTTTAGGACATTCTGCCAGGAAGAAGAGCTGAACAGTGATCAGGAGGGACAGCCCCTTTGCTTTGCTGTGTTGGCCTGCTGCTTCTGTCCAGAGTGTGAAAGAACTGGACTTTGCTTTCTACATCCTGCTTCCAAGGTTCTCCAAAGGCTTGAGTTGAGCTTGCCTTCTGTTAAGAATTCTCAGGGCCATCATCGACTTTACCTGCAACCCCTGGGCCCCTCTGCTGACGAGCCCTACTTGCCAAGTGGTGCCAATTCCAGTTCCTGGGCCCTTGGAAGTGAGTTTGGGGTGCTACTAAGAAAAAAATCAAGGCATCGATGCTGATCAACTTCAGAACAGGCACCTGTCTGCAACTCTGATGCCGTGCTGCTGCCTGCACCGGGGCCATGGTCCCGCTCAACTCACAGACCGCGACTTGCACAGCAGGCTACGACGACGATGCATCGCCTATGAAGCTCTGCCACTACGCGAGACTCGAGCACCGCACCACCTAGATCCGTGGCGCACCGCTCCGACTGACACCTGTTGCCTGGTCCAACATAAATGCCACGGAAACCGAAGCCTCGCGGCTTGACTCTCGACGCCTCATCGACACCGCTCCAAAGTAAGGAACCGAGGTACCGCAGCGTCAACTCCCCTGCAGCAGTAAGGAACTGACGCATCACCTCCCCTGCCCGGCAGTAAGGAACGGGAGCATCCCCTCACCTGCAACAGTAAGGAACCGGTGCAACACCGGCCTCCGCGACGCTTCACCTCCTTTGTGTTTTGCATTGCCTTTGTTCTTCGTTACGCCTCCAAGGCACTGTACTGGGGTCTGCCCGAGACAGAACCCGGCCCTTACTTCATCGAGGTCAGACTGACTTTGTGGAGCCCTCAACCGTGGCAAAATAGCCTCGTTTGGAGCCATTTTTGATTTCTAAGAGCTATACTTTAATTAATCTAATGTGGTGGTTTCGAAGCTATAGTTTCTACAAGCAGTCTTAATGTGACTATGGGACAATACATGCACAATTGCTCAGATACTTTACATTTTTGTCCAGAACACACTCCACGCCTCTCAGTGTCATTGTTGTGGTGTGTAGGGTCATCTATACCATGTACATTATTAAAAGTTGAACTAGCCACTTAACTGCAATAAAATATTGTCTCAGGGAGTAACCCTACCCTTTAAGAACTACCTGTGGCCGTATTACATAGAGTGCCCCAGGGGCACAATGGGCATGTGCTCCCCCAATGTGCACCCCCTGGCACTTTGGTGTTGCAGAATGGGCCAAGCTAATCTTAAGGGGTGTTCCCTCATTTGCCTCTATGCCTGTGCCATATTATGGACGTGGTCACAGAGGCTAAGAGGCCGTCGGGCGGAACCACAAAGAGGTCAATATGCCCCCCCAAGGGCACCCTTTGGAAAAGACAAAGAGGGTCCCAAAGACTCTCGACCACACAGACAGCACCCTGGAGGAGAGTGCAGTCACTCACTGAACCTGCCTGCAGAGGGATCTCCATCCCCCTTGCATGAGACAGGCATACTGGCTTCTTCATTCAGTCCGTTCATCTTTCATTAATGCGCTGCCCTCAGGGAGTGCTAGTTCACGGTGCAGAATATTAGAAGCAAAAGGGAGCACCGCCCCATTTGCACCTGGCACACGTAGCTAAAGGTGCACAGAAGAGCACACAGGGACAGAGCTCCCTTTGTAATACGACTGCCAAGTGTTCATGCAAGGATGCATACATTTCCAACCTTGGCCCAGTGTACTAGGACATCTCACAGAAGCCTAACTACGGGTGTGTGCTGCTGCTCTCTGCACCCCTGGTGCTTTACATGCTTGCGCAGCTTCTTCAGTAATACTAATACATGTGCTCCGGCACTATCCTGATTCCTAATATCCCTGGTTTGCATGGTGCTGTGGCCCCAAGCAAAAGGGAAACACTGTGACCCTGCGCACGCACTGTATTATGGACATGGGAGCAGAGGCAAAGAGGCCATCAGAGGCTCGCAAATTATGAACCAGAAAGAGGTTGCGCAATCAGTGCAGAGTGGGTGCACCTAACAGGTCCCCCCTGCCACCAAGCACGCTCCCCTGCAGGTGGGTGCAGTCACTCACTGCACCTGTCTGCAGGGGAATCTCTGTTCCCCTTGAAACTACACTGTGAAAGGTGGACAAGCTGCTTCAATCAGCTGGCCTGTCTTTCACTCATGCTCTGGAAAGGGTGCAGCGATTATCTGTCCCTGTCTGAGCCCGGTGCATGTATTTGAAGGTATGACGTGATGCAAACAGGTACGGTGTGCCCTTACTCTAGTACAGCCCCCGCGGGGATATTGCAATTTTTGGTGACTACCCTACACTTATTCCTTTGAGATACTGTATTACATAATTATAGCTTTTCAATCAAAGACTTGCTGTGGTGTTGAAGTATTTCTTCAAAGAAACATAACACTTTGATCTATAACCACGGCTAATTCAAAGAGTGACAGCACCAAGATGCTTTGGAAAATATTTCTATGCCTCCTTCATTATTTAGCAACAAAGTACTCAAATGGATAACCACCAATTTGGATCGATTCTTTTAGACAAAATGCGCAGTAAAACGTCTAGCCAGAAAGTCTTATATAATCAGAGAGCACCTCTGAACGCACTGTTGGCAAGAATAAAATCGTGCTGTCCTTATCGGATTTTACAGCAAACATGGTGTGAGCGTCGTAAGGGAAAGATTGCTGGACACACTCTTCAAATGGGGGAACCCGGGATCAGAAACCAACAGCAGCTCAATCTTTGGATGAAGTGATTAGGTTACAAAATCGGTATCTTGCCAATAGGAATGATGGAGTATAATACACTTAAAAGTCAAACTTGAACAGTGATTGAAGACAGCAGAAAAAGACCATCATGACAGTAAAAAATAAATAAATAAGTAAAAACCCCACCACATAAACTACTTCATCACTAGTAATCAATAAATCATTTAAAAAAATTGAAATGCATTTGGATATATTCCCCTGTCGCAGAACAAAAAAAATAATTAACCACCAAAGGATAATTGCCGGCACTCCCTAGGCGCGGATGAGAGCTCGCAAGCCAGCTCTCAGCCAGCCTGCCGGGTTGTGTGCTGTTAATTAGCTGTGCGCGGTCTGGAGGCTAATGAGTGACATGCTGCCCTCTGTGCGGTCCCGGAGCAGGCACACGCTGCTCGCATGCATACACTACACAGAGGCTGGCGCTGCAGGTGAGCACCCGTCAGCTGGTAGCAAAATGTCGGCCAACACATACATTGATTTAGTTGACATGACAACAAAAGACTGTTTATAATACATCAGCGTAGAATCATTTTTAATACTTTACAAAAGGTATGGTGGAACATGTCAACTGCCCCTCCCACTAAATCTACCAAATCTAGAACTCCAAGCAGTGTGTATGAAATGCAAAACAATCTGATTCATGCTTCAACACTGATCTGATTCATGCTGGACACAATATTATGTCCACACAATATTTCTGTTTCCGCTCTTCTGCCAGTGATCCCCTTGAGGTGCAAGGCACCTCCTTAAAGTAAATTCAAAAGAAAATCCGGTTTCACATGCAGCACAACATGGGCTTTTAGGAGATAAGAATTCAACTTTTTTTTTTTTTTTTTAGATAAATTAAAAGTAGCTTTCTTGTTTCCTAAAACCCCCTGTTGTGCTTCATGTGAAACCGGATTTCCTTTTGAATTTACTTTCTGGTGGTGCCTTGCACCTCAAGGACATCTCACTGTTCCAAAATAAAGAAAGAAAGCTACTAAAGCTCTGTCCATGGCCCTGACTCTATTTGGGATTGAACTGGAAAAGAGAGTGAGAGACGCTATAAGACATATTGACTATCAGAACCCCTTTCAGAGGGCCATGTGGCAAGCAGGAGCTAATGGGCCCAATAGTGGGGGTTGAGGACTTTTACTACTGATGGCAGGGGGCCCAACTTACTATGGTGCCTGAGCAACTGGGCCAAGTACCCCTTCAGCACATGACCCTCAGATGTAGCATTGGTCGAGCAGTCCAAGGCTTCTTGCGTAGGGGAGGAACAGGGGGCAGGAAGAAGAGAAAGAAGGTAGATGGGGGGAAGAGGAGAAGGGAGGTAGACGAGGGGGGGAGGGTTGAACACAGGCTTACAACTCAAAGTACGTTCAGCAGCAGCAATAAGTGACTGTCCAATTAAATACTTGCTTTTATCAAAAAAGTAATATTTATATACTAACACAAAGAGAAATACAGCATACACGAACAATACACACTCAGCCCCCTGAGATCCGAGCTCTAGGGTTTAATAGGCAGGTCCCAGAGTCCTACTTCCCTCTCACTTGCTATAAAAGTTATCGCCCATTCACTAAAGGCGGCATTCAAGTTAGTCTCAACTAGTAGTCAGAGTCACACTCCAATTTGTTTTTTTAAAGTTCTTTTAAAAGTCAAAAGTGTTCCAGTGTCCGGGGGTGTGGCTTGGCTCCAGCCAAGATGGCCGCAAGTTAACCGAGCTCTGGCGAGCCAGACATAGCAGACCAAATATCTGTCCCAATCAGCAATCAAGAACCTGACTAAGTGCCGGGGGTGGGTGGGAGGGGGTCGGCTTCCCTCCTCGGGTGTGAACGGCAACCCATCCCGTGCATCTACGGTGCGGACGGCCCGAGATTGATCTCTGGCGTGAAGGTGGAGGCGGCCAGGGAGTGGGCCAGGGGCAGAGTCCCTGTGAGTAACGCAACACGGGACAATCAGTGGGCCGATTGCGCCCCTCTCCCCTGAAGACAGCTCCGCACTGGACATCGGAGGGAGGAGCCCGCGGCCAGCGCGGACGGAGATCCGGGATTGGGAGCGCTCTATGTGCCCATTGGCTGGTGGGCCTGTCTCACCGCCTTCAGCCGACGGACATCGTTCTATCCTCAGATCCCGGCTGTAGGAGGGCACACGGCTGGGGCATCACCTACGGGGCGGCGGCCGGCTGACGGAGGCTTCCAATGTGGTGTCCCAGAAATCGAGGAGCGGAGCCGTAGGCGGGCCCTAGCTTCGCTCCGTGGCCTCGGAGCGGCTGATTAGTTGAAGTGGGAGCAAACATCTAGCAGCCAGGCCTGCCCCTCGGGGCGCCGTGCCGTCCGGTGTGGGACCGTGCGGCTCAGGTGAGGAAGCGGCGCGCACCAGGATCAAAGACTGCAACTCGTAGGATTTCGGGCAGGGGCTGCCGGAAAGGGCCCAGAACGAGCCTCTGCTCCGCCCGGCCTATAGAACTCTTGGAGGAGACAAATGTGAGCGCGGCTGTCTGCCGGGCGGGTTCGATCCCTGGGCCCAGCGGTGCAATTTTTGAGGCGGCCTACCTGGTGACTGGCTCCCGTGCACACACCGCAGCGGCGAGGGGCGCGTTGGGAAAGGTGACAAGCTTGTTGAAGGGAGCGAGGGGCCCCACCATCAAGCCTCGCTCCCTAGGTCTATTGTGCGAGAGCGCCGTGATCGTCAGCCACTAGTGAGGGCATGCTTGGACCCTGTATTGTCCAAGTCGTAGGAGGGCCTACGACCGGGACAGACGGAGACACCGCAGGGGGCCAGGGGCTAGATCAGCACACGCCTATGGCCTGATGCCTTGGCACTGCTGCCGGTGGGACGATTGAGCTGGGGACGCGGAGAGAGGGCTAGGCTGAGTGTCCTGCTGGGCCCAAACTTCTCCCGTTGGTAATTTGGGGCTGCCGGGAGGTGTTCCTGGAGCGTCGCCCTGACTGAACAGCACAAGGCGCAGCAGGTGCGAGCGAGGAGGGAAAGAGAAGAAGCCCGCTCGGCGACCTCACTGAGGAGACCCAGTGATTCCAGAGGTGGCGTGCCTTGGCCTGCTTCAACTACCCCTGTGCTAGAGGCGGCATCAAGGGACATGGTGAAACCTAAGGGTCAGATGCCATTACAGACCAACAAGATGGATAAATACGCTATCCCTCGGCAGATCGGGGAAGGGGCTGGACCAGTTGGGGGCCCGGTCGAGACACCAAAACCCTCCTTAACTGCCATAATGGTGGCCATTCAGGACCTTAAATCCTTGCTCAAACCTAAAATAGATGCGGTAAAGATCGACGTGGGCCTATTGCACGTGGACTTCCAGAAAATATCCGACAAGGTTAAAACCGCTGAGTCCAACATTCACACTCTCCAGACCACTTCTAAGTCACTGGAGGAACTGGTGGGCACCCTCACGAAGCAACAAGAACTCATTGCGGCCAGGGTCGAGGACCAGGAGGACAGGGCCCGGCGCAATAACATAAGAGTGGTTGGAGTTTCGGAGGGTCTGAGTGTGGATCTCTTTGTTGAAGACTTGATAACCAACTTCCTGCTTCCTAAGTGCCTCTCAAAATTCTTCTCCGTCGAACGTGCACATAGGGCGCCAGTGTCGCCGCCAAAGCTGGGGGCCCCTCCCCACCCTATTATTATCAGGATCTTCAACCATAGGGACGGGGATGCTATACTTCAGGCGGCTCGCTCCCAGGGCGACCTGAAGTATGAAAGCACAACAGTGCGGTTCTTTCAGACTTTACAGTACAAGTACAATGTCAACGACGCAACTTCTAGGAGGTCAAGAGGGCGCTCCCTGAGAAGGACTTGAAATATATGATGCTTTTCCCGGCCAAACATTGTGTGCTAGCACAGGGGAAATCCTGGTTCTTCACCTCACCAATGGAGGTATGGGATTGGCTGGACAGCTGGCGGGCGAGGCCAACCCCAGGACAGCAACGGAGGTGATCCCTCAGTACAAGACGACAGCCAGCAAGTGGATGGGACAGCCTCGGGGGGCCCTCATGGGAGATGAGTCTGCGAGGAGCAAGTATCCAACTGCATGCTTTCTAACGTGTGTTACCTCATATGATGTGCAGGGGGCGGGGGGGGCGTACGGTTCAGAGGAGCTGGGGAGGGCTTGGGGTTGTGCATTTGTATTTTGAAAGTCAGGGCGACTGAATTAAATCAGACAGTCCTAGATACACCTGGGCAATTGGTACTTCATTTAACCTCACGTGGGTCCGCAGGCACTTTAGGCATGGGAAGATATAATGGCGCAGCAGCAAACCCTCAAAACGTTCAATGTTTTATTTGGGGCGACAGGCGCTCTGCCAATTGGGCTGGTGGGCAGTTTTAGACCCGCAGTGCAAGATAGCAGGGAGGGGGGTGTTACTGGGTTCTTTCTGTTTGAGTTTGATTTTTTCATGGTTGGGAGGTCTACAACGATAGCTAGGGTTCCTGGATGGGTCAAGGGGGGGAAACAGCCAGACGGTGAGGGTGGGGGCAGACACAGGATGGAGCAGCCCAGCTGACTTTTAATGGGAACGCGAACACGCTCCGATTTCAAAATTTTGTCCTGGATTGTGAATAGCCTGGGCTCCAGGGCCAAGCACACTTTGTTGTTGTATATTAAACGGCAAGCCCCAGACCTGGTTTTCTTACAAGAAACTCACTTAAAAGGCCAACACTGCAAGGCTCTAGACAGGTGGGGTTATAGCTTGGTGGCACATGCCGGCTACACTTCTGGCTCCCGGGGTACAGGCATCCTACTAAAGTCTACAACATCATACACGCCAGGCAAAACGTGGCATGACCCGTTGGGGAGATTTACGCTGCAGACAGGAAACTGGGAGGGTCACACAATTAATCTAGGTTCCATCTACGCTCCGCCCAAACTACAAGGAGAGGCATTGGGCGCCCATCTTTTAGACATGCCAGTGGGCACACTGATCCTGGGCGGCGATATGAATGATGTCATGTCTTTGGGGCGGGATAGGTGGCCGGGGAGAGATGAACCTCAGGGGGGGAGCCCACTCCACTCATTTACAGACGCTATGGGCATGGTGAACCTATGCCAGACACATCACCAGATTGAAACACGTCACACACTTATCGGCCAGGCACGGAAGTCTCTCCCGACTTGATTACATATTCAACCATTGTGACAGTGTGGGCCGCTTCAGCAAAACACAATTTCTAGCACGCAGCATATCAGATCACTTCCCGTTGGTGACCTGGCTCTCAGGACCGGTCAGGGAAACAGTTCTACCTCCCAGAATTGCCCCATGGCATTTAAAGGACAAGAAAATTCGGGACCGGGTGGTGGAGGGCACGGAACAATACTTCCAGGTCAATGAAGGGTTGGTAGCCTCGGCCTCCAACCTATGGGAAGTGTACAAAACAGTACTGCAGGGACACATTCAGGCTCTCATTGGGGTCAAAAAGAAGGAGGGGATAGCGTGGAGTTTGGAGCTGGAAAGGGAGATTAGATCTCTGGAGGAAGAGATAGCAGGGGGGGGGGGAGCCCCAGACGCAGAAATAATCCATCGTCTCCAGTTGCAAGAGCTGAGAGATCTCGCAGAAAAAGCTGCAAGGACGCATGCCCTGGCAGCGTAGATATGGCTTTATGATGTGGGCGACAAGGCCAGAAATTTGATTGCATGGCTGGACAAGAGAGATAGGGACAGACACTGGGTCACTGAGATACACGATCCGGTGGCACGACGATATAGCAGAAACATTTGCAGCATACTGCGAGGGCATATACTCCTCAGAGACCCGCAGGACCGGAGATGACTGTGCAGATTTTATGAAAGGTTGGGCGTCCGCTCAGAAGAGGACAGGGAGGCACTGGAACAAGATACGACGGTGGAAGAGTTAGAAGGGGCCAACCGGTGGTTACAGCCGGGCAAGGCGGCGGGGCCTAATGGCCTACCGATTGAATTATTTAAATGTGTAGCCCACAAAATTGCACCCCATCTTCTTAACATGATCCAGGTGACGCAGAAGGATGGGGTCCTTCCGGAAAATCAGAGAACAGCTACAATCGTGGTTCTCCCCAAGAAGGGCAAACCACCCATGGTATGCAGCTCGTGCTGGCCTATATCTTTACTCAACATGGAGGTCAAGGTGTTGGCCAAAGCTTTGGCGAATAGACTGACGAGGGTCATAGCCTCAATCGTCCATCCAAACCAGTCCGGCTTTATACCGCGTAGGAGCACCCGTTTAAACCTGAGGCGTCTATACGGAGTGATGCACATGACGGCAGACCCGGAGTCGCAGGAGGCCGAGGTACTGTTTTTGGATGCGATAATGGCCTTCGATAGGATAGAGTGGCCCTATCTCTTTGCGGTCCTCCCCCGCATGGGCTTCGGTCCTAGGTTCTGCCGATGGATTTGACTTCTAGATCAGGACCTGGTGGCAAGTGTGCGAGTGAATGGTGTGCTGTTCCGCGCCTTTGCCCTACGTAGGGTGCCCCCTGTCGCAGATGATCTTTGCCCTGGCCTTGGAGCCCTTGGCGGCCTGGATGCGTCGAGATCCTCTTATCTGGGAGATCAGCAACGGGAGAGCATGGGAAGAAAGAATTTCTCTCTATGCCGACGGCATCTTGCTCTATGTTTCGCGGCCCCGAGCCTCAGTGCATAGACTTCTACACATCCTTGACCTCTTTGGGAGTTATTCGGAGTATCAAATCAACTGGGATAAATCACTGGTCTTCCTGCTCATGGGAGGGACCCCGACCCTTCCACCGGGTTGCCTCGCACCAGTAGTGACACGGAGATTCCGCTACCTTTGAATTTTTATCACCAGGACTGTGGAGGACTTCTTTCAACAGAACCTATTCGTTCAGTTGGAGAATCTCCAAGGGAACGTGGCCCATTGGAGGGCACTGCCGATTTCTTTGATGGGCAGAGCCGTCCTGTTTAAAATTATGGCCCTGCCCCGTATGTTATATGTCCTCCAAAATACCCCGTATAAGGTGCCAGAAAATGTCTTCATTAGGGTTAAAAGCGAGCTTCGCATATTCCTCTGGAATGGAGGCAGCTTTCAGGAAGCTACAGCGGGGAGTGTTCGAGGGAGGATTGACGATTCCAGACCTCCGCGCATATTACTGGGCCGCTCAGTTGATGGTGATCAATGATAGTGTATTTTGGAATAAGGAGGAACCAGCCTACAGGGTCAACCGCAATACGAGAGGGTGACCAGGGATACCGTTCCATTCTGTATATGAAGAAAAAGATAGGTTCACTTCCGAGCCGGACTCGGGCAGTGGTGGCGGCGTGGCACGATGCCAATAGGTACTTGGGGTGGGATTGCAAATTAACCACCATGACCCCACTGTGGGACAGTGATCTCCTTGGTGAAGTAAAGAAGCTGAGAAGTCTCATCAGGTGGGGTCTGATAGGGATAGATAAATTAGGGGACGTCTGGGGGGGGGCAAGCTTCTGACCTTCGAGGACCAGCAGGCGGAATATGATGTGGCGCAGGGGGAGAGATTCCAATATCTACAATTGCGGCAAGCTCTGAAGTGCCACCTACCTGAGGGGGAACAACTTCCGGAATACTCGCTCATGGAGGACCGACTATTGTTCGACCCAATACCGGCCAAAGCGCTCTCCATGGTCTACCTGAAGATAAAGAACAATTCACGGGATCTCCTACGCTCGCTGCGGGAAGCTTGGGAGGGTGATTTAGGGCTGATAGAAGACGACGACTGGGAAGAGGCCATCCAAAGCCCTAGGGAAATTGCCATAAGGGCTCGCTTCCGTCTTATACAACTGCGCATATTACACAAGATCTTATTATTCTCAATCCAGAATACACCGCATGGGGCGCAGCGATTCGGCCCAGTGTGTTCGGGGTTGCAGAGCAGCGGGCACCTTCTTCCACACACTTTGGGAATGCCCTGTGATCCAAGTCTACTAGCGGGAGATGACGGCGGTCATGACTGCGGTTATGGGCCTGGAGGTATCACTAGATGCTAGATAGCTGATTTGGGGTATTTCCGGGGAAGAGAAGTGGCCCAGATACCTCAGATTGTGGTTGATACTGGCAGCGGGGGTGGCTAAAAGAAACATTGCTAAAGCATGGGGAGCGAATAGACCCCCGGATATCCGGGACTGGCAGAAGGATTTAGATTGGTATTAGCTAACGGAACGAGAGGTTTACCGGAGCTGGGGTTGTCCGCGCAAGTATGAGAAAGTATGGGGCAACAGGATACAACACAGGGGGGCTTGATGTGGGTGGAGGCTGGTGTATAGGAGGATTGTGAGACCTCTTTTGCTGAATCTGTGTAGGAATGTGCGCTTGCGGCAATGTATGTTTCTTATATTTTACATGGCACTCACCGCCGCAGTTGGATGTAGTCTGTCACCCACAATTGACCTGCGCTTTGTAGTTCATATTTGACATGTATTGTTGTATACTGAGCCACTTTTGAATAAAAAAAACCTTTTTTTTAAAAAGTGTTCCAGTGTCTGAAGCGCTGTATGGCAGAACAAGTTCCCCCGTGGAGTTCTAGCCCTATTTTCAGTCCTATCTGCTTCTGCAGCGGTTGTGTGACCAGAGTCTCCAGATGTTACAGAGAGCTGCAGCAGCTGCTGCTAGTGAGTAGCACTTGCGGTTCTGCTGTGGCACCAGCTGGGAATCCATGGAGCTTCGTCCGGGGAGTCTAAGTTCCTCTGATCCTTCTCACGGTGGGGGAGCGGGGAGGGGTAAGGGGGGGGACTTGGGAGTGTCTACTGCTCCAGTTCCGATCCTCATTCAGGGGATCAAGCCTGCACGGGTCACCATGGTGGCCTCTCCTCTTTGACAGCTGACCATTTTGGGGACCTCGAGCTTCCCTTCTAATAATCTATTTCCAGATATCAAATGCCGATTTAGGGTCGGAGTTGGGGGTCTGCTTCCTTTTGAAGTGCCCACTCCTCTGCTTTACCCTTCCACCAGAAACCAGCCTGTCACAGCCGGAGTGACTACAAATCTAACAGCCCCAAAACACAGGCCATGGGAGTGACTAGAGGTTCACATCTGCATGCCAGCCATAGTGATATGTGTATCAAAAGGTTACCCCAGGGCCACAGCCTCACTATTTATGATCCTCTTATCAGCCCCATCTCCTTCCTCTTTCCAGTGACCTCTCTCTGAATCAAAGTGTACTGAAGAGCCTGGCGCTTCTTCCTCCAGTATGTGTCTCATCCAGCTCACAGGAATGCAGCAATCCACAAATCCAAAAAGTAGTTTTTTTGGTTCATCGCAGAAGGGGATTCCTTATCAGGAAAATGTTTTAAAATGTGAACCAAGGTCAACAAGAGGCACTTCATTATGGTCCTTATTTCAAGGGAAGAAGTGATTCACAAAATAGGCTTGCACCTCCATCCATACCGGGATATCCGATTAATGAAAGGGGAATGTACTTGTCAAAGTCAGATGGCCATACAGAACAACCCAAGGGACCAGTCTTGTTAATCAAATATAAGTAACAACGGACCTCTTCGCAACCAACGGAGTTCATGGGAGCTCTTTTTGACATGGCCAAAGAAAAGGTATTCTTTCCAGGTGTCTATGCTCTGAAAGTCATGACTGTTTTGGATGCCCTGCTGCTAAAGTCTGAAGCAAAGGCTTGCCAGTAACTTTACTTTCTAAAGGACATGGCCTTGTTTAGGTTTGTCATGCCACAGGCTTGTTTAAACTTGCAGTCACTGGTAAACCGTGTACAAAATTCTCTGCAACTCATCCTCTGCAACTCATCCAGTCTCTCTCTCCTTTTGTCTAAACATTCAGTGGAATCCACACAGGAAACATTGTTTGCTTGAGGTGTAAATAACAATTCTCTAATCCCCTGGCTTGTCATTTCAGATGGCAAAATGATGGAAGAAGGAGGGGTTTTATATACTTCTACGCTGCCCGGAGGAAGCAAATCAGCCATAAAACTAGATTTTCTAATAGTTTTTGACCGGTCACAGAAAATTAGGTATCTATGTCATATTTCAATCAGCAGGGGTAACGCAAGCCACACTTTAGACAACATGACTCATTTGATACAGGACTGGGAAAAGATGAATTACAAATATTGAGGGGAATAGGAAACCTACAACAGTCAAACCACTTCAGCGGAGTGTTGCCAACTTCCCAGTAGTGCTACCTCAGGCTGTAAGTGTTTACTATCCCTGTTTTTTTATTTGATTGTTGTTTTAGGTGAGATCACCTTATTCCAGAGTGCCTGGCCCAGGGAACCACTGGCAAGATGGTGGATGCTATAACCTCTAAGTGCTTGCAGAAGCCTTTATTTGGCTTCTCTTCATTCCCTATCATTTTGAAGCTTTACTCAAGATAAGGCATAATATGACCCCCCATGTAAATATCATAGTGCCACGTTTGTCTTGGATGATATGTTGCGTTTTGCTATGCCAAATAATTCGGAGATGGCAGTGGTTTCTTACGCAGTCTTGTGGCTGATCTTACTGTCTCCATCTGAGACTTTGGTTTTGCTGATGAGCCACTCAGTTTTCATTACCAGTGCCAAGGTAGCTGAAACAGTACAGGAGCCTGGGGACATAGCTACTCTTTCATCTTATCCCTGCAATTGACAGCTTTTCAGATATCATCTGGGGCTAAGAGTCCTGGGGCATTTTGCTTGTGATTTGATCAAGATTCTCTCTCACCAAAGGGATATTCCATTGATATTTCATCAAGCCACCAACAGGGCAATTGGCAGCGATTACAGTATTTTGCTTACCACGTGCAAGCATTGATTTGGTGAAGGAACATGCATGAACTATGTTGAAAGGCTTTTAACTTGTCACACATTTGTAATTGGCCACCCTTTCCAAATTGTGATCTGCTACATATTCTATGAGCTCTCAAGGGCACTCCCCTTTGAAATCCTGGGAGGGGTCCCCATTAAATCTGATAGCCAAAGTAGTAATCTTTGTGACTTCCATATGTTGAGTAGATGAGCTCGGGCTGGGAGGGGGCTTCGAATACCCTTATTAGGTTTTTTTCCAGCTGACAGGGAATTTTACATCTCTCTTGAAGATCATTACTAAGGTCTTATCAAAATTAATTTTGAATATGGATAATTCATCCCTAGTTTAAGAGATTCAGGGACACTCTCTATGCTAACGGCTGTGTAGCAAAACTATGCAGGTATAAATATGGAATGATCGTCAAACAGAAAAGCACATACATTTGCTATTAACAGGTTTTGACACAATATAAGTGCTTAAGTGCACAGGGTCAGTGGTGCTGGTAGATACCCGGAACTAAGTGGATTTGGGATTCTCCAGCAAGGAATTTCTAGTAAAATAATGCTGAATGTTGAATTTTAAATCACACTGAGTAGTAACACTGATTAAATATCCAAGGGCTGAAAGACTCCCTTCATGGTGTGGTCCTTTATGGATTCTACCTGGGGGTCCCTGAGAAATCTTTGGCAAAAAACGTCATCTGGTGCATTTTAAAATTCTTAAGCTCATTAACACTGCTAAAACATCATGGAATTTAAATATATATTTATGCAGTGCTCTCCTCAAAGCATTTAGCCATTTTAAAGGGCCCTGAACTAATGGATAGACATGCACACTAACATATGGCCAGTTTTCATATGCCTAGTACCAAATAATGCCATTTTAAACAGGCCCAGCAACACTAAAGCCAGTGATCAACATGCTAAGTAATGTACATTAACAGCCTCCACTTGCTCAGCAATAACATAACAATAGACAACGGGCCTTCACATGGCCAACAGTCCGGGCTAGCCTTCATATGCAGACCAACAGTGAGGGGTGGTCTTCACATGTTAGCCAACACCATGATTATCCTTCACATGCCAGCCAACAGTCATGACCAGCCTTCACATGACAGTCTATGGTAATGGCTGTCATTCACATGCCGGCCAAGCCATAGGCAGATTTCACATGGAAAGCAACAGTCATGGCCAGCATTCACATGGCAAGCGACAGTCATGGCAAGAATGCCAGCTTCCACATCCTTAACCAATGACATGGCCAGCCTCCACAAACATTTACCATGTGACCATCCAGGAATAAATCCCTGGTGGTCAAGGTGAATTAGGTTTGTAAGGTACTGTATATTATCCTACTAAGTCAAATGACCACTATTATTCTAGAGATTTGCAAAGATATTCACTGTTTGACAGCAAAATTCATATACAATTAATGTGATCTATATAATTTCAGCTGAGCTTAACAATGCTGATGTGGTGGCAACATTATGGTTCACAGTCGATATGAATGTTTGGAAAGATATTGATAAGACTGTTTTAATACTGTGGCATTCATGTAAGTGGTATGAATGTTAAAAGCATGGTATGCAATGCCACAGTGGACAAGGGAATCAAAAGGTACAATCCGTTGGCGACAAGAAGCGCAGCCTTTAGATGTGCTGCACACCCAGTAAATCACAGCTGGCTGGTACCATAATAGACAGAATTTTCTGGAACTAAATGCTCTTCCAAGAGATGCTGGTTTTATCCTTAGACTGCATGACTCCCACAAAGACGAGAGATCAAACCTCCATACATAGTTGGATGCTTTAAAGCAGAAAGCACAGAAACCATCTCTTTAGTTCTAAACTCCTTCTGAAATGTAAGTCTCCAGGTGTACACTGACCCTTCAAAAACGCAACTGGTCTAGTTAAATATTCAGCAAGTTAAACTCTGCAATTGAAAAGGAAACATTGACTTGGCAAAGAGTGCAACAAAGTAATCAAAAAAACTAGGTACTAGTTCTTGCATGCAGCCTACATAGAGAAAATGCAGAGTGTGCATGACTGGTTTGGTCGGCCCTGGGGCCGACCAAACAGTCAGCGCCCACAACAGTGGGCAAGCCACTCGTCCCCTGTCTGGAGCAGGAACGCCCACCTGCCCGCCCCCAACCAAACCCCGCCTTCTGCTTTCTCGCAGTGCGAGAAGCAGAAACATAAAATGGTATTTAAAATACCATTTTATGTTTCTGCTTCTCGCACTGCGAGACAGCAGTGGGGCGACGCTCCTCCCCCCATGTGGAGGAGCTGCCCCTGGCTTGAGAGCCACATTTATGGTTGGCACTAGCTAGTGGGTGGGGGATGACTCTTGGCTCCTCCCTAACCAATGCAGTAATGTTCTAAGGGTCACCCTACCCACTTTAGAAGCAATTCCTGTTTTCCAGAATGTGAACAATCCCACAGTGCACGACTCCCAAAATCTAAAATGGTTACCCTTTCTCCCTTGAGAAAAGTCTGTGCGGCCACCCAGAGGTGTGACCAGGGAAATGACCAGTCCCTTCCTTTGTGGTCATTCAAAACCTGTTCTGGACGCAGCCCCCGTCCCACTGGGTTTGGAGCCAGCCTTGCTGGGGGAACAATGGTTTGCCTTGTCCAGGTCTTAACTTATACTTACTAGTGAAAAGGCATGCCCTTTTACAAGTTAATGAAGTACCTGTGTCCACCCTAACTGGTCTTCCTGCCACAGGGAAAAACACCTTCCCACACCCAGGACATTGTTGCTGCTCCGGAAGCAGTTTTCACACCTCGTTAAGGTCAAGCACTGGCTGGGCAGTTGCTGTCAGAGTAATGCAAATTAGCCTCCAGCAGTTTGAAGCAGTGAAATGGTGACTTTTTAAAAGTTACTTTTCCTAAATATACATTTATTGAAAATCTAACATAACCATTAGATTGGATTTTTAACCAATATTATAAATAATGGCTGAATCATTTTTCTAGCTTGTCCCGAACCTGAGATAGCATAATTTTTTTTTTCAAATATCTTTATTGCTTATTTAAAAGAGAAATACATTTGTAATATGATAACAATACAATAGATCAGAATCAAATATACATTAAATTAGTATCGAAGAATTTTAAGAATAAAAAGATTTCATAACCAAGAGTCAGTGGGATAAAAGAATGGCAATCATATCATTATTTATAAAAAAAAAGATGAGCAAATAAATATCATGCCATATAGTAGATATTAAAAAATTCATCAAATAATATAAATCCCAGACATATAAAGCAGGTAAAGCAACTATATATATCATGACAAAAAACAAATACTAGTCGTATTGCTCTAAAAGATGAGATCAATCAGCAAGGGAAAACGGGGAAAAGAAAAAGAAGAAAGAATGCTAGGGAAAAGCTAGAAGAATAGAAAGAGAGGAGTCAAAGAGATAGGAGGGGACATCTGCTCCAATGGGAGAAAATAAATTAAGAAATGGAATCAAAAGGATACTGAGCTACCAACCCCTGGGAAGACGAATTCATATAGTTGTCAAGAGACCGCCAAACATTACTAGAAATGGAAGGTGAATAATGTTTTTTCTCAACAAATGTATGAGCTCCACGAAGGTATGAGACCCATGCCCACCAAGTATGATAGGATAGAAGATGAAAAGATTTCCATTTTGTTAGTATAATTTTAACAGCAATTGATAAAAGTAAATCTAATAGCTCCAGATCAGTATTGTCAAGAGGTAAAGGAGTGGTTGTAGCCCATGGACCCAATAGAATCATAGGTAAAGAAAGATCTATAGAAATGTTAAAGGTTAATGATAGGTGTTTCTGTATCAGGCCCCAGAACAAGTGTAATAACGTACATTCAAAAAACATATGTTGATGGGTGCCCGGTACTAAATTACAATTCCACAAAGATCACTATCTCGTAGTTTCAACTTATGTAAACGAACAGGGGTCCAATGTAGAATATTTAGTGTGAAGAATTTGGATTGAATAAGTGAAGGAGCAATTTTATTACGTAAGGATAATTTCCCAATCAATTGCCAAGTATCTTGTGAAATATGTTTTTAAAAATGTCATCTTCAAAATGGTGAGTCCACTTAACATAGGTAATTGTAGATTGTGAATGAAGTGGAGCAGATAAAAATTTATAAATTTTTGACCAGGTATGGCCTGAGCGCAACCACACAGAGAGAAGTGAAACAATAACCGAATCAGTAGAGAGGGGTATTTTAGAAAGTTTAACCTTTAGTTTCAAAAAAGAGTAAAAATCCATGTTGCTAAGATTAGATTTCCTGGCTAAGAAAGAAAAGGGGAGCGGGTCATGATTAGAATCATAAAGATCTTTCACCAATCTGATACCTTTGGCAGCCCACGAAGAGGCCGTGCTAGGATCGATGTCAGTCAAAAATGTAGGATTATACCATAAAGAGGACCATCTTGATTTATGAATGGGTTTGGATACTTTATCAATATATTTTAGTTCATTAATCGTATCTAATATAATTCGTTGAGAGTGACCAAAAACAAGCTTAGAAGCAGTGAGAAATGAAGAAGTGGAAAAAGGGGCGCACAGCTCACGCTCAATATAAATCCAAGAGGGTATATGTTGGGAATCCGGTAAGAACCAGAGTGCACCTTGTGACGCTAGGAATGCGATTTGATTATAAGTTCCAATCCGGAAGATTACAACTACCCATGACAGAAGGCTTCCTAAGGTGTTTGTAAGCAATTCTAACTCTCTTATCATTCCATAAAAATTTTGAAGAGATTGAATCAATCTCATGGAAAAAGGTAGAGGAAAGCTTTATAGGTAACATGGAGGATAAAAATGTAATAATCGGGGTTATCATCATTTTAAGAGTTTGTAATCTTCCCCACCAAGAAATATATTTAGGAGACCAGGAAGACAAAAGATCTTTAACCTTAGATATGATATGGGATTCATTATAACTGATAGTATCTGAAAGGTCCTTACAGAACCAAATCCCTAAGTATTTAATACGAGTCCATTGTTAAGAGTGTACCCGGAAACAAGCGAAAAATCTTTAATGATGGTAGAAATAACGGGGATCGCTGTTGCAATATCCTCTGAAAAAATAAGGACGTCATCAACGTAAGCAGCTGTTTTAAGCATATACGATCCAAATTGAAAACCTTTAATACTCTGGTTCAAATTTAGTAGACGAAGAAGTGGGTCTATAGACAAGAGAAAAAGAAGGGGTGAAAGAGGGCACCCCTGTCTAGTGCCCTGACGAAGATTAAAAAAGGAAGATGTAGCACCATTAATTCTGAGGTTGGCTTTTGGCTGCCCATAAAGAGACATAACCATATTAATAAAGGAATCGCCAAAGTTATGGGATGCTAATACCGCTTGTAAAAAAGGCCAAGAGACTTTGTCGAAAGCCTTTTCGGCGTCAAGGGTGATCGCCGCCGATGGCAGTACGGAAAGTTTTGCTTTTTCTAAAATATGACAAAAGGTCCGAATATTATCTCTAGCAAGTTTCCCCTTAACGAAACCTGTTTGGGAATCATGGATGAGATTGGGAATATGACCCTCTAAGCGCCTGGCCAAGATTTTGGCAAAGATTTTCGCTTCCATATTTAATAATGAAATTGGACGAAAATCTTTAGGATCAGAGTGATCTTTACCATCTTTCGGAATAACTACAATGGTAGCCTCAGCAGCTGAGCCAGAAACTTTGCAAGAAAGAACATAATTATCAAAAATCCTCTTAAGATATTTGATTAATGAGGGAGTAAATGATGGGGCGTGGCTTACGAACATGGCTGAGTAGACGCTTTTCTTTTAAGCTCCGCGCGGCAGCCTGCATTATCTTGCCATCTTGCATAATCCTGACCTCAGCAATCAGACCGGTGGCACGCAGTGGTGTAGATCGGTGCCCGTGGAGTTCGGGACCCGAGACGAGTGGGGGCTGCGGCACAGCTCCGTAGTGAGGTAGCCGAGGTCGCGGGAGCCGCGAGGCGCCATCTTGGGCCAGCGCCGGCGGCTGGACTGGAAAGCCGGAGGGACCCGAGGATCGACTGTGAAGGCTCAGGCTTAGTGTAATCTCGGCTGGCCACCCGGGGACTGCGGTCCTGACATCTCTGGGGAGGTTGGAGGGACGACGGTTCATAACAGAAGCTGTGGCCGCCCTCGAGCCGTCGTATCGGGAGACGGAGGTAAGCGGCGGCTGCCGAACAGTGAAGGCAAGGAAGAGAGGAAGTGTGCCAACGGCCGGATATAATTGGAGGCGTGTTCCCGATCCCCCCGGTGAGCTCATGAGCTTGTATCTGTGGTGCGGGGAGGCCCCACTGGGACACGGCCTGGCAGAATCTGTTAGTGCTGGGCCGGACTAATTTGAAGGGACTGCTTGGAGGCGGCGGGGCAACGGCGGAGCCGCGGACTGCAGGACCGAATACCTGCGCTGGGGGGGCTGTTCAATATACCAGATACTTTGCTGAAAGGGTGTAGTTGCCTTCTACACGCCCTGAGGAGGGAGCCATTGGTCTGGAGGGCCTCCTTGGATTACAGGGAGTACACGAGGGCACAGGTCAATTCCTGGGGGCTTCTGTTGTGCACCAGGATACGAAGGCGCTGGCACGGACGGCTGGATAGTGAAGGCGCGATCATCCCCATGGAGGGTACCGAGACGAGGAGAGTGAGTGCGGTCCTTCGGGCGATTGGTAGGGAGGCCTGTGCGCATCAGGTTTCTGATACCCGGGGCACTCCCGGAGGGAAGAGCGACCCAGCCGTCCACAGACATGGGGAAGGACAGAATCCACAAGCCACAATCGAATAAAATCTCCAACTATGCACAGCCACTGGTGCAGGGACCGGTGCAACGTGAGGACAATAATAGTGATGACCCGGTACCTTCAGGTGGACAGGATGACGGTCTCCCTACGCTGGCGGATGTGATCCAAGCCATCCACTCGACCAGGAATGACATGGTCAATAGAATTGACTCCGTGGCTATAGACGTCAACTTGCTCCGGGCCGATTTGCGGAAAGTGTCGGATAGAGTGGCCACAAACGAGAAGGATGTTAGTACACTACAGTCTGAGGTCAAGTCCCTCAGTGCTACAGTGATTGACCTAAAGAGGCAGGTGGTGCGCCTGGACGAGAGGGCGGAAGACTCAGAGGGGAGATCGCGTAGGAATCATTTACGTTTTGTGGGGTTCACCGAAAAAGCAGAAGGCCCCTCCACAGAGTTATTCCTGGAAAACTGGCTCACTAAGGTGGTCGCTCCCAAGACCCTCTCCAAATTTTTCAACATTGAGCGCGCACACAGGGCGCTTGTTCCTCCCCCAAGGCCAGGGGCGCCACCGAGGGCTATTATAGCCAAACTGTTTAATTACAGAGATAGAGACTACCTGTTGCAGTTGTCACGAAACCGCGGTCAGTTCCTTTTCGAGGGCCATTCTATCTCCATATATCCGGACTATACGCAGAGAGTACAAGATCAACGGAAAACGTATGTAGCGGTCAAGCGCCGATTGAGGGAGTTGAACTTGAAATACAGCCTCATGTTTCCCGCGAAACTGAGGGTTGAAAATGAAGGGCGCACTCTATTCTTCCATACAGCTGGGGACGCCTCAGAATGGTTGGATGCCAGGGGACCGAGAAGACGACGACTGGTGTCCTCTACAGAACCTTCTGGAAGTAGCGCCGTGCCAGACACACCAGACAACCGTCGCAAAGACAACTACAAATGGCCTCACAGAGGGACCCTGGTCGTATCCAGGTTTTTCAGGATGGCACACTGCACACATCCGACACCGAGACTGTTCCAGAGTCTATTGTGGTGACTCAGGATCCGGAGACGGACAATGGGGACCAGGGGAGTGACCAGGAGTGATGGAGTCAGTTCCTCGATGGAGCGGAAGGACAGATAAGTGCTGCCGCTGGCGCATAAGCACTATTGGGGTATCAGTCTTGCATGGTCTGAAAGGTTGCTGAGACTCATGCATAAGGACTTTTCTCATTGGTTAAATAAGGTAACAGGAGTGGGCTGCCGCGGGGTAGCGACACCCCCATCAGAGGTTGACCCCACGAAGGACACTTGAGAGCAATCTCGCACCTCTGTCGGGTCCGATCTCTTGCACAGCATTTACTTTTATATATTTTTTCAGGGCTGAATTTGGGTCCGGATCAGAGCCAAGTTTTGGCTCTGTTTGTTATGTTCTAATTGCTATTTGAAGGGTGGGGGTTGGGAGGTATGGGGCGGTTTGTGTCGAACTTTGCACTGGATGTATTGCTAGCTGTGGAACTCGCGCGACTGCCCAGGGGGAGGGCAATGGGGATGTTCAAGTTATAATGTTGTCAAGGGGGTCACAAACGGTCATGGGGGGAGTTGGCTAATAGGCAAAGTGCAATACGGCGGGAGATGAACAATATCCTGACACACCTCCTTACACGAACAGACAATAATGGCGGTACAAACTCTGAAATTACTTAGTTGGAACATTAGGGGAATGGCGGGTCTGGAAAAAAGACGGAGAGTCTATGCCTTTTTAAAACGGTATAAAGTTGGGATTGCAGGGTTGCAGGAAACGCATGTCTGGGGGGGACGATTGCGAGTATACGCAGGAAATGGAGAGGACAGATGTATGCTACTTCCTACTCGGGGTTTGCAATAGGGGCTATGATTTGGGTGGCCCCCGGAGTCCCGTTCAAGTATTTGAGTCACGTTCTAGATCCCGAAGGGAGAAATGTTATTCTGCATGGTATATGGGAGGGCAAGGAGTTGTGTATTATCAATGTTTATGCCCCGAACGTGGACTGTTCTGATTTTTTCCCGGCAGTCCTCCAAGCAGCGCTCCCATATACGGGGGCAGAGATTGTCCTTCTAGGCGATTTTATCTGTGTCTTTGACGCAAATCTGGATAGGGACCCCCAAGGCCGCGGCTAAGCCACGCATGTTGCGATCACTAGATCGGCTGATGCAGGGTTTGCAACTTAGGGACGAGTGGAGGGCTAGGAATCCGACAACGAAAGTGTTCTCTTGTTATACCCCGGCGGCTAATACGTTTAGTCGTATTGATTATTGCTGCCTTACGCCGGGACTGTCGGCGGATACGGAAAGTGTTTCGTACCTCCCACGCTACATTTCGGATCACGCACCTCTGTTGCTCCTGCTGGGGAGCGGACCCGGCCGTCCGGCCATCCCGCTTTGGAGACTCAGAGTGGAGGCGCTGTAAGATCCACCACACGCCGCAGTGGTGTCGGAAACTCTACAAAATTACTTCCAGGAGAACTGGGGGTCCGCTTCTCCCAGATCGCTTGAATGGGAAGCCATGAAGGTGGTTGTAAGAGGGGTGTGTGTGAAAACCTCCTACGGGGTGAGACAGCAGTTAAAAAGGGACATTATAAGGCTTGAAAGCCAATTGAAGGGGCTGGAAGACATGTTACATGAGGGGCAGGAACACTTAGCTGAGTGGACCAAAGTGCATGGGGAGCGGTTAGAAGCCTGGGCCAGGCTGGAAAAATTAACGTATACATCGTATAGGCAGAGGCTGCACATGCAAGGGGATAGGTCGGGGGCGCTACTAGCTAGGCTAATAAAAACGGAACAGGAACATACGCCCATCTTACAATTACAGGCGGGCGATGGGGCCATACTGCAAACGCAAGGGGCGATCCTAAAGGAATTTGCATCGTATATGGAGTTCACATGCACGGGTACCCGGCGCACCACTTCGGGGGGGTTACTGGAGTTTTTGGCAGGGATGACACTTCCCACGCTGGAAGATGAAGAGGCGGAAGCCCTTGGGGCCCCGATCTCCAGGGAGGAAATCCTGGTATCCATACGGAGATTGAAGTCGGCGAAATGCCCGGGAGGAGATGGGCTCCCGGAGCAGTTTTAATCAGCAGTATGCGCCTTTATTGGTGGATCATTTACTTGAAGTGTTCAATGAGGCCTTGGACAGTAAAACGCTGCCGAACACAATGTCGGAGGCAATTATATCTATGCTCCCTGAACCTGATAGGGACCCCCTTTTGGCGAGCTCCTACAGACCTATTTCGCTCCTTAATGTGGACGCAAAAATTCTGAGTGGGATATTGGTGGCCCGGTTATTGCCCTACATGTCTAAGCTGATCCACCCAGATCAGGCGGGGTTTATTCCCAAACGCAATACCACTCAATTTGCAGCGCTTGGCGCACGTCTGGCATGCACCGAGCATGGAAGCAGAAAACTGGGCACTGGGGCTATTGGATATCCAACAGGCATTTGATTCTGTAGAGTGGGATTGTATGTGGGCGGTGATGGCCGGGATGGGGATCGGACAATCCTTTATAAATTGGATGCAAGTCATATATAATAGACCAACCGCAAGGGTTCGCATTCGAGGGCAAGTTTCGGACAGCTTTTGTTTGAAGAGGGGCACTCGGCAGGGGTGCCCCTTGTCCCCGCTCCCGTTTGCCATTGCAATGGATCCGCTGGCCATCACATTACGTACAAAGATGGAAGGATGGGGGATTAAATTGGGGGAGTCGATGCATGTGGTCTCCATGTATGCCGACGACACGTTGGTATACTTACGTCAGCCGGAGGAGGCAGTCCCGGTGCTCACTGCGAAACTGGAGGAGTTTGGTATGTGGTCCGGTCTACGCTTCAATCCGGGAAAGTCGAAGTTGCTTCCCAGTGGAGAGGTGTGGTGCAGCGGCCAGGGCAGCTGACTTCGGAGCACAGGGTTCACGGTTCGATCCCCGGCTCAGGCGGCAGCTCAGCACCATGATACTCTGGGCAATAGCTCACTTAATTTCCACGACGGCCCCCAGCGTCTTGAGACCCGTAAGGGTGAGTAGCTGCGCTATATAAAAACGGACTTGCTTACTTACTTCCCATGGGGGGCTTAAGAGGGAAATCTGAGACCGATTTGCCCATGGTGGGGATGAGATGGGTTCCTGAAGGGGCACGGTACCTAGGGATTATGCTAACACACACCAGCGAGACGTACTTAGATGCAAATATAGGGAGGAGAGTGGACGGTATCAGAAGATCTGTGGCTTTCTGGAAGGAACTCCCATTATCATTAATGGGGAGGGTGGCATTGACTAAGATGGTTGTCTTTCCGCGATGTTTATACACACTACAGAATTCCCTGTATTTGGTCCCGCAAAAGTTTTGCTCGCAGCTTGATAGTAGAGCCGTTGTGGGGGCCCATAAGGAAGAGAATAAAGTTGAGCACTTTACAGAGAGGTTGGGGGCGGGGAGGTCTGGAGGTCCCTCAGCTACATTACTATTACATAGCTGCGCAATTGCAACACGCGGTGCACTGGTTTGATGACCATGACAACTGGGAGAAGAGATTGTTGGCGGGCACGCATCGGGGGGTTCTGTTGCCGGAGCTTTTTCTGATGGGGGCTAAGATTCCAGACTCCTTTCCTTATATCATACGTCACGTCGCATTGGTCTGGGGAATGTTGGTGCGGAAAGTACTCAAGAGATCGCCATATGCCCCGGACGCACCATTGTGGGCGGTTACGCCCTTCAAGCAGATAGGGCACACAATGAATGTTAGTAAATGGAAGGAGGGAGGTTGCCTTACGATGGGAGACTTGTACGTTGCGGAGCGGTTTGTGACCAGAGAGGAAGCAGATAACACCTTCCAGCTGGGTAGGGGGCAGTTTTTGCAATATGCTAAGATCTCGGCCGTGGCCAGAGAAATATGGCCGGCATTTCCACAGGAACCACAGGTCACAACGGTACTGCGGATGGTGACCACGTTGGCAGGGGGAAGAAGGTTGGTCTCTCACATATATAAAGCATTAAGGGAGGATACCCCTGCTGCCCCCCTTCCGATACATATGAAATGACACGATGTACTGGGGGAACCCCTTACGGAGGCGCAATGGCAGAAAATACATGAGGGGGTCAAGCAGATAAGTTCTAATGCACGCTTCCAATTAACACAATATAATGTGGTGCATCAGACATACCTCACTCCCCGAGTGTTACATAAAATATATCCGGACCGAGTAGACACATGTCCTAGATGTAGACGCTCGGATGCACATTTTATTCATTTGTTGTGGGACTGTCCTGAGCTGGTGCGATACTGGGGGGCAGTTATTGATACCCTGCAGAATGTAATGGGATGGATCATACCAGCCACTATTAAAAGGAGTAGTGTTGGGGTTATTACCTACGCCCAAAACTAAAAAGCTCACTAGGAGGTTTGTGCAGATGGGCCTCGTCTTAGCCAAAAGACGAATAGCAATCCATTGGTTAAGCTCAGAACCGCCCACACCCAAGAAATGGATCAGAGATGTGCTGGAGTGAGCCACAGCGGAGGTGGTGAGGATGCAGACGGTTAGGAGGGACGACAAGCTTGAGGATGATGTGAGGGCCTGGCGCTTAATGCTTGCAGAATTGTCCAAGGAGACGGGTCCCCCGGAGTCAGGTCCCCCAGAGACGGAGGGGCTTTCTCTGAGTGCCACTCAGGCAGAGACCGACACGTCACGCACATCAATAGTGTTGCACCCGTCAGAGAATAACTTAGATAGTTGAGGTAATCTAAGATACATTGGTCTCCATGCCTTGCACTGCACATGACCACCCATGACCCGGGGAGGAGGGGGGGAGAGGGAGGGGAGAGGGAGGGGATGGGGGGCAGGGGGTAAGGTTACAGTTATTGTTACCAATGGTTGTAGGAATGGTAATGACATCAGTGATTTGTGCACAATGGTTGAATATCGAACAGAGTAATGCTAATAATCTGTGGTACATGATTGTATATCCTGATCGATTGAACATAAGATTATTGTATTTGGAATAATATGCCTGTTTGGGAAAGTGTTACTGTCCTATAAATGCCAATAAAAAAATATGTAAAAAACAAATAAAAAAAATAAAATAAAAAATGAAGGAGTAAATGATTTATAGAAGGCAATAGGAAAGCCATCTGGCCCCAGAGACTTCCCCGAACGAGTAGCCTTAATAGCCTGAATGATCTCGTCAGTATCAATCAGTTTCCCCAATTCGATCATATCAGATTGCGAGATAGTATTAGTAGGGATAGACTTAAGAAACTGTTGACAAGAAATCTTGGAACATTGATCCCTAGGTGTGTATAACATTTCATAAAAGTATCGAAAGGCCCCAAGTATTTCTTGAGTATGAAACTTCTTCGATCCATTTTTATCAATAATATGGGAAATATGAGTAGCATTAATATTCGTATTTTGATATTTAAGGGTGGCGGCCAGCAGCTTACCAGCTCTATTCCGTAGCAATAGGTGACGGGACTTTTGAGCATGTACACCAATATAAGCTCTTTTAGTGACTATGGAGTTAAAAGAGTATTTTAAATGCTTTATATCTTGTAAGAGTGATTTGTCGTTAGAGTGTCTATATAATTCTTCTTTGCGTTTGATATCATCCCCCAGAGACTGAAGAGATTTTCCCTAATGTCGCTGTTTCTTTGACATTTTTTTAATAATGTGACCCCTTATAGTGCATTTAAATGCGTCCCACAATACTATTGGGGAGCCCACCGAAGACTCATTATCTTTGAAGAAATTATCAATCTCCTCATTAAGTTCTTTAACTTCATCATTATCCTCCAAAATTTCTGTATTGAGACGCCAATTACGAGGGCCTCTAGTATCTATGAGATTAAGGATAGTCAAGGAAACTGCCACGTGATCAGAAACAACCATTGGGTGAATCATAACATTTATAGTATGTTTTAAAAGAGAGGAATCTACCAAAAGATAGTCAATACGAGAGAAGCTAGAATGTGGAGAGGAGAAAAACGTGAAACCACTACCCGTGGGATTATGCAATCTCCATGCATCAACAAGATGATGAGACGAGCACATATTAAGCATGTGTTTATGCGCTCTAGGGGGTCGGAATTTAAAAGCAGAGTGTCTATCCAAAATAGGATCAAGGGGAAGGTTAAAATCCCCACCAACAACTGTTCTTGAATTCTGTGGGATATCAGTAAGTTTTTTATTTATGGTACGCCAAAAAAGTGGATCATCAATGTTTGGAGCATATAAATTCATAATATATAGATCATCCGATCCATTAGTCAAGCGAGTAAGTAGCCATCTGCCACTGGTATCATGTTCAGCTGTAACAAACCAGAGCTTTTGGAAATAAGAGTAACAACCCCATTCTTCTTTCCAGAGGCCTCAGAACAAGTAACATCAAAGACCCAATCTTTCCTCAAAAGAAGAGCCTCTTTAAAGGCTATCTTAGTCTCTTGAAGTAAAACCACATCACCAGATAAGCTCTTACAATAATCTAAAATTTTGGCCCTCTTAACAGGGTGATTCAACCCCCAAACATTAAGTGAAACTACATTTAAGCCAGACATAAATATGTATAAAACAACATGAATGAATGCAACTGATTAAAAAAAAAAAGGGGGCAACCAAGATAAGTTAAAAACTAACGGAAATGAAGCATGTATCCCAAAATAAAATGAAGCAGATGTCCCAAAATTAGAGTGAAGAAAAAGGAAGGGAGTGAAGAGTAAAAGGGAAAAAAGAAAGAACAGGAGTACTCCAGGGAAAAATGGAGTATCAACAAAGTGCAACCCCACCAGGGGATGTCTGTAGGAGACAAAATGCATGGGAGGAACAACGTGGAGGAGCAACAGCAGAGGCTATCAACCTTGGTATGGACAGCTCAAGGATAAACAGGCCGCAGAGCGGCGAAACAAATATAACATTCTCAGGTGAATTACTATATTTCTACATCTTGTTAATAAGAATAAATAATGTAAATTCAATAAATATAATAAATTCGAACATTTGAAGAAAATAGATACCATTTCATAAATAAATAAAGTAGACGATAATAGCAGATAGATATTAATCTAAGGTACTATAAACCAGTTCATAAAGTTATATGAATAAGATCGAAAGAGGATAAAACAGTGCATAGAATAAATACCAAACTTAAAATGGTGGAATAAGAAAAGTGAGGAACAATCTCATATAGTTAAAGCACATATTAGATAAAAATTAAATATAAATAGAGTAACTAACATAAAATGTAATTCATAAGCAAATCATCATGGCTGTAATAGTATAGAGCCTCAGGTTAGATATATATTAAAAAAAGCTAAATCGAGAGATGAATAAATAGATACTAAGTTGGTGCATATAATGACAAAAAAAGATAGGTGATAGAGTAAAAGGTGGAATAGCGGGCAAAATTCAAAAAAACGATTAAAAGGTAGAATGATACGAAGTAAGAAGAATAAAATAGAAAAAATAGAAAATAGGATACCGATCTTTATCAAGAGATTGATGGAAGAAAAAGTTAAAGATAAGTCAAAGAATAAAGAGAGAGACAGACAATCATACAAACTTATAAAGAAGTAATCCCCATAAGGCAAAACACAGAATTGCATAGTACTAATGTCAAAAGATGTACGTATTAGATATAGCGTAAATAACCACTGTAAAGCTATAAAATAAAAATATCATGAACCATACCATTTAATAAGAAGAAATATTATATAAAATTTAAATAAAATGTCTGTCATAAAATGACAAGGCACAATTGAGACATCATAACTATAGCATAAGGCAATTATACAACTATCATATCATTGGTGGTCAATAGTGTCAGAAACTAATATATCTATGCAAATAGATTAATGCCTAAAAAGGCCACTGCACAGAGAAAAGGCAGAACAGAAAGGAAGTAGAGAGTGGAAGAAGCAAATGAATAAAAGGATCAAATACTTACTGATAGTAAAAGATTTAGAAGAGAGGAAAAAATAGAAATAAGAAAATAAGAATATATTAACAATAGTCAATTGTAACAATATAGCTGCAAGGAGCCATATAAATTAGGTCGGCCAACATTGTACAGAGCAAAGCTAGAGATGTAAACCAAAGTAGTACTAAATATAATACTGCAAAATTGCATTGTCCTGTAAAAAAAAAAAAAAAAAAGAATAATAATAATTAATAAAGATTGACTAATCTAGAATGAGGAAAACTGCAGTGTCGAATCACCAATTGTAGGATAAGTTCAAAAAACAGCAACAGTTACAGAAATTGTGGGCAAGACACAAGAAAGAAAAGAGCCAGCGTATGAACTAGATAAATGAAACAGCATTAGGTACAGCTGTGTCAATAAAGACCAATCATTAGAGGTGAGAAGTACCAGGAAGAGAGTCTGAGTCCATCTGCGATTCAAATTGATTATACAAGAATGTGGAAAGATCTGAGGGTTCATAAAAGATCTGTGGACGACCTTTAAAAGTGATCTGGAATCTTGAGAGACCAGCCAAGGAGAACGGAATATTCATATCAGTGAGTCTCTTTCGCAGATTCAGGAAGCCTTTGCGGGGGATCATTGTGTCTCTAGCAAAGTCTTGTGAGATGGATATTCTGGGACCTTCCCATTGTATCTATTTGATTTTCCTCATTTGTGCCAAAATTTGATCTGTATGTTGATGGCGCAAAGGTTTAAAAATCAGGGGCCTCGGAGATGACATCGATCTTGGTTTAAAAGTTGGAACCCTGTGAGCACGCTCTATCTCAAAGTCTTTATTGAAAGAGTATTCCGGGTTTTTGGGATCAAGTAAGCAAGAAAACAATTACTGAAGGGGCAGACTTTTCACAATCCTCCAGTAATCCAAAAATACAGAGATTACTTCCTCTATTTCAATCCTCCTGTTCTGTGAGATCTCTCCTCAATGAAGCAATGGAACGCTCCAAATTTTGAATGTGCTTCGCTTGTTTATTTGTAAAGTCTTCCACACTACTTATTCTCGTTTCCGCATTAGAAACAGGTAGTGAAAGAGATGAGAGATCATTACGAATTGCAGCCACCTCTACCTGAAGCAAATCCGTATTTGTTTTGGTACTTTGTGCAATATCATGAACAGTGTTGAGCTTAAGTAAAATCCCATCCAAAGTTGAGGTAGATTCAGACTACCCTTAGCTGGTGATTCCGGAGTAGGAGAGGTCTGTTTGGAGCGTTTTAAGTTCCCTTTGGAGTCTCTGTCTTTGGTAGTAACAGCCATGCCTTCCGCCATTGGATAAGATCATAACAGCCTCAGCAGAAAGCCTTAAGATGATTAGAAGGAGCAGATAAAGCGGAGTATGGCCTTAGAGTGAAGGATATATTCTCCAATAACCAACCGAATTATTCAGTCGTGCCGCCAAATTAATAGGAAGTACTAAAACAGGATATTACCATCAGCACTTTATAACACATGGAATGGGCAACCAGCACTAGAGCCAGTCTCAATGACAGATTATATCCATTCAATTAAATAGACCAATATGAGACAAAATTCAGACAGCTGTCGTCATTTTAAAGCTTCAGATCCTGAAGAGAAAATATCTGCGCAAGATATGTGATAGCTATGAACAGCGCTGTGTGGAGTGAGAACAATGTAGAGTGGTACTTTAAATGACGTCAAATGAGCCCTTAAGAATTTTAGTTGTGAGATTTAGCAACTCCATAAAGTATTGTGAGGAGAATTGCACAGACGGCCGCCATTTTAGAAGGTATCACAGCATCGCAGTTCATGTCGCAGTGTCAAATTAGGTAACTGTAGGAGAGAAAAACCACTCTCTGACAAATGTTGGTCTCCCACCCAATCTCTGGGGCTGAAGGGTAGTTGAAAAATCCCTTGCAGCGTATGTAATGTAAACAGTGACACGAAGCTGAAGAAAGTGGAATCCCCTCCACCGAGCAATAAGCCACACCCCTATGGTACGGTCACAGCGAAGTGTCGCAATAAAATAATATAAAACAGTACCTTAGGAAGCATTAATGTAGCAAATAGGCGCAATGGTAACGTAATACAGCATACATACGTCAATTTGTGTGGAGAATTTTACAGACGGTCGCCATTTTTAAAAAATATTCAACACCACACCTCCAGTGTCGCAGCTTCAAATTGAGTGTTTCAATGAAATAAAAACACTCTCCGATTATCCTCGAGTGTTCTGCCGCTCTCCGGAGCTGAAGGGCAATGAAAAAATCATCCGTTCAACATGTTAAATGAGATTTCGCACCGGCAGTGTCACGGAGCTCAAAGAAAAGCCGCCATCTTTGTTGCCCGTCAAGCCACGCCCCGCCTGAGATAGCAGAATTAATACTTTAATCTGTACTCTAGCTTTTTCGTACGACTGCTACAGCTGTCCACAGTGAAAATAGCTTTTGGTAACTGTAGAGGCATGGTAACATTAAATTTGTACCCACCCTAATTTTAAAAACAATTAACACTATCTTGTAGACTACAAGGTCTACATACAAGAGACATTAATATTTAAAAGGAAGATTTTTTCCTGGCAAAAGGGTTATTTTGACAGCTTGGGCGGCAGGTTTAAACTGAAGCAGTCAGGCTACATTGGCAGGTGTTAGATCCGACACCCTTGGGTGGTAGTCTCCCTGCCGTTACCGTCCTCCTATTTTGCTGAATTTGTTTTTGTTGGCTTTAGGACTCCCTGCACTTTACCATTGCTAACCAGTTCTAAAGGTATTGTGCCCTCTCCTTCAAGTATAGTAAAATTGGCACATTTAATGTACTTGTATGTCCCTGATAGATGCTACTACATGTACCTAAGGCCTATAAATTAAATGCTACTAGTGGGTCTGAAGCACTCATTGGGCCAACCAGTAAAGTAGCCTATAAAGCATGTCTCATGCCTGCCACTGGAGGCTGTTGAGCTGCAGTGGCAGGCCTATAGAGCAGTTTTAAACCGACAATTCAACCAGGCAAAATAAACCTTTTGCCAGGTGTAAACCTTCCTTTTTAATACTTATAAGTCATCCTTGGGTAGGTAGGGCATGGTGCATAGTATTTAAAAACGTAGTACATGTGTACTTACGTTTTACATGTCCTGGCAGTGAAAAACTCCCAAAGTCGTTTTTCACTGTGGTACGGCCTACCTCTTTGAATAATACTTGGTTACCTTATTGCATTTAATAAGTGATAACATTGGAATGGGAGCAGATAGAGATATGCTGTTTAGACTCAAATGAATTGTAATTTACAGTCCTTTTTAAAGATAAAGTCGGATTTTAAGTCACAATTCTGAGAATGCCAATTTTAGAAAGTTGGCATTTTCTTGTGCCCCAACCATTTGTGCCTTCTGCCAGTGTACTGAGTCACATGACTGTGAATGGATCTGGCGTTGGGGTTTGTGTATACCTCTCAGACAGTGATACAAAGGGGAGTAGGTGTGGACAAGATGGGCCATCCTGCCACAATGGCGGGGGGGGCGTACCTTTTCCCACTTACACTTCAAAGGGTTTTGCCTCCAGCACGCACAAAGGAACCCGACACCATCCTTTTGTCACCCCAGACAGTTTGGAGCCTGGACAGGGGAAGTGAAGAACTTTCCAGAACCAGAGGTGGAGGTTCTCCACACACAAAGCCGGGCACCAGGTATAAAAACTGGACCCCCAGAACCACTCATTAGATCATTATTGGACCTGCGGAAAACTCAGAAGGACTACTCTGCTGGTCTGTTGCTGGAAGGACTGCCCTGCTGCTTGAAGGACAGCCCTACTGCCTGAGCTAGGAAGACTAGACCTGCTCCTTAAACCCAGGGCCACCAAAGTGACTCCAACGGCTAGCTAGCTGGCCTCCAGTTATGTTATATTATGAGGTTTTACATAGTGCATGTTCACCAAAGGTTTCTTGGTGCTTAGAGGAGATAACCTGAACCAACATAACTACACAAATAACTGTGGAAACAGGTCGCCTTTCAGTAGCTTGCTAAATTTCAGATAGTTTGATTCAAGTTTAAGGTATAGGGGTGGAGAGTTCCAAAGTTTAGGAGCTTAGTGGGAAAAACATCTGCCACATGTTCTCACGTTCTTAAAGTGAGGAAGTGTCAGCAGGTGTAGGTCAGGGGAGCTCAAAGGACAAGTAGGAGTATAGTGAGAAAGCCTTTCATTAATTAATTCAGATGCTCGATTAGGACATGACTTAAAAACAGCACGGAGTGCCTTTAACTACTCATAAAGACACTGGTAACCAGTACAAACAGTACAACAAAGGGGTAGCATAGGCTGAACGAAGAAGTCGGAAAATGAGCCTGGTGGTATCGTCCATGGCCATCTGCAGTGTATGTAAAGCAGAGGTTGGAAGGCCAAGATAAGATGCATTTGCGTAGCCGACGTGAGAGAGAATTGTCGCTGAAATCACTGTACGGAATGCCTGTGTTGACAGAAGAAGGGCCAGCTTCCTAATAGAAAAGAGCAGGCCGATACAAGCTGCTGTGAGAGAGGTTGACTTGGAGCAAAAGAGATAGCTGGCAGTCGACTGTCACGCCGAGACTTTTGGCCTTATGAATGGGGGAGGGGGAACGCCCATTTCAGCTGGCCTGTAAAGGTCCGACTAGACACTGGCTGGAGCGTTGATTATGACATTGAGGATTGTGGTTGTCTGAGTGGGGCTTCCACCCTCCTCAATAAATAACCCAATTTCTTACAGTAGGCCTGACGCCATGTTTTCCTTTTCACACTAGTGGATGCCACAATAGGTGCATTTAACTTTCCATCCCATGTTTGTAGTTTCTACACCATAAACTATGGCGTTACAGGAGAGTTAAATATATCAATCAGGGATTAGCCAATTTGTTATGTTTAACAGGTCAGAGCACATACAATGGATGCAACTGTCCCATTGTGAGGAGTCTAAAAACATCAGTAAAGTTCAGTAAAGAAATTGCCATTTTCTCACATATATGCACTCAATCCTAATGACTGCAAAGCTTCTTAATGATTTCTGATATGGGGACAATCTTCATTAATGCAAAGCATCTCATCAACACAGTGAAATAAATTCCAGAAAACAATCACACACCACTCGTGCATGAAGTACACCAGGCACTAACACAACCAACCATCCACCCACCCATACGTACAATCTCTCATTCTAAAGATACAAGAAAGATTTTTATAAAGGTCATCTCGAGTGTAAGATGCATCTTGGGTCGCTAACAGTTTTTCAGAATCACAGTACACTGTAGAAGCCTTGATGAAAAATGGTATGGAGGAATAAGCTGAAGTCCAATGCACTAAGAAAGTCTGGAATCATCCGTAAGATTACCTGGGAGATGAGTATGCCCTGAAAGAGCAGCCTTCTGACCCACATGCCTGATTGCCAACAGTCCATTTTTATATTCACCTTTCTATACTGCTGAGAATAAATCCCTCCCTCTTGACATGACTGAAATACAGGCTGCCATGACTTTGATTGAAATTCACAGTGTTTATGCATGAGAAGGTGAATAAATGAAATCACCCAGCAATGCTAACCACCAGAAAATGCTGCATTGGATCAATTTACGTATGCATGGGAGCACCAAATCACTCCTCTAGTCAGCACAAGTTTCACACTAAAACCACGAGAACCAACTGGCATGTCCGATTTGAAACTGGACATATGGGAAAAATAAACCTCATTATGTCCTCAAGAAACAAGGAGCAGAGCGTGGATTTGCTAGGCACTGCAGAAGAATAAAAATTAAAAAATATATAGTTTGGCCCAAGCATGCCAAACACCAATTAAGGAAGTGCAATGTACTACTGTTTGCAGTACATACAAAAACTTTGCAGGACAACTCAAAGAAGCAGGGAGTTTTACTCTTGGGAAAATACAGATACTCGATAGGAACAAGATTCGGTGAAACTGAATACACTTTATATTTCAGTTCCAACTCATTAAGAAGCAGAGTCAATAAAATCGCAAATATTTTCAGCAAACACAACCATGGATTTTTCCAAACATGTCAAAACCCGGCTACTATGCAATTACTTTTTCTACTAAATGCACAGCCGAGTTCTGCAGCTGCCAATTAAAAAACTCTTGGGCGATGATGCAAAAAGTTGCAGGCCTTTCGGAAATTTCGAGCACCTACCAAAGACTAGAACTGCCTGTGCGTAGCAGTAGTTACCACTGGCGAGCTGTAGTCGCCAGATTCTTATGTAGCAAGCAGGAAGAGGCAGAAATTGGTTTTGCTTTATTAAAATGTTTTTGTACTAATGCACATGCTGGGCAGAACTCACCATCCTCCCAAGCTTACAAAATGATAACAAGAGTCTACTGCTCAAAATTTGTAAAATATTATACACAGTGTCATTAGGAACACCACATTAGGTTGTGATTTAACATCTTTTAAAGTGGCCGCTACATCATGCTTCACCTCAATCTACAATATCCGCCTTATTTGACCGGATCAGCTTTCTCTGGTGTTTAAGTCATAAAAGGACATCTTTAGACTGTAGTCTTCTGGATCCAATTTTACCTCTAGTCAGCTTACAAAGAATCTGAGCTGGGTCTCTGTGTGAGGCAGCTGAAGTAGCTCGTCATCAGTCACCCATGACGGAGCAGGTGGTACAGATGAAGTGCCGTCACAAAAGTAACCCTAGCGACGCCTGGCAAGCAGACGCATCGGCAGAGAACCGTAATGCGAACACGCGCTGCTCCCCATTCTTCCTACGGCAGATCTAGTCTCCTATGCATAGCCTATCTGTTCACTTCCTCTAGTTGGCAGACATCCCATAAGGATTAGTAGGGTTGCCTCGACTGTGATAATGAGGCTATTGTGTAACCAATGAGTGTGATATAACACCAGCCTGGCATGGAGCTCTTCAATTAGAACCCGGGAAGCAGACAGTGTCACTCTGGAATGAGGTCGCAGTGGACGACCCTTACAATAATTGGGCCGCTCACTTCCACCCACCTCCAAGTTTTTCTTACATGTATGATTAATTGGCTAAGGAGATTCGGCTCTAAAAATCTTAGTTGCTTTAGCACTGCTCACTACAGCATCACAAATCAAAGCCCCCGTCTTTCTGGCAAATTAAGGGGTACTGCACATAACTATCAAACGAGAGGTGAAAATAGCTCTCGATAAGAGTCTGATTTCTTAATTAGAAACCTAGAAACTTAGCTGTAAATTTGCACCTATAGTAGATTTACTGTTGGAGAACCTCAGCAACTGTTTTCTCACATTCAATTCTCAGATGTTAAGCAAACTTGCTGAATCTTCTTTGTTCGCATGGACAAGAACCAACATCAACTAGAAGTCCTGGCTCCACCAGAGGATGAAAGGTTGAACCCTAGCTTGTGTACAAGACAGACCATGCAATCCGAGAAGTTTTTAAGTCACAGATTATAAGGAAAGAATTCCTTATCCTCAAGGTTAACAATTTATGAAATTCAGATTTTCTAAAATATTTTTGGACACACAAATGTATACTCTGTTCAATGGACAGATCCAGGTGTGTTAACTAAGTGCTCCTTGAAATAAGGGCTTAAATTCAGACAGATATGCATGTCTAGGGAGTACCCACAAGTGATGTATATAAGGACTGCTTTCTATGCACGGAGAATTCACTCTGCTATAGAGTTGATAACTCAAGAATTTGTTTACATATGGGAACCAGTATCTCTAGTGGCAGAACGATATACCAGGCCTCGTGAGTTAGTTAAATAAACTACCTACTCCAGATACATCCCCAAAATGCTTAATATGCCAATTTCTTCTTTCACTGAACCAAGCTGAACTAAAAACTTTGCTTAAGTTCTTTTATCCTGGACAGCACCAAGTCTTCCTTGGGCACCTTTTCTACCAATGCTCTTATTTCTTTGTTTGTGTTTTCTTCTTGCATCTTCCTCTTTTTGCAATCACTACCTTTGTAAATTAGCAATTCTAGAGGGAATGTCAGTCTTAAAAAATGTCCACTGTCCGTTTCTTTTTATGTTGGCAGACAAGAGGCCTTTGAATGCTTTAAAACCAGTTGAGAGCAAACAAAAATTGCAAACATATACGTATTCAGGGTATCTAGTAACGGACAAATCAATTCCTAGGGTTTGATTTATGGATTAGCACTTTGAAACTACAATTGAAAAATACTGCAACAGAAACAAGCAGTCGCATACTCAGATAAGCCTTTTGGCCATTCAAATAAATGGAAACCTTACTAAGGACAGCATCACAAAGTACAAGCGATCTGTGTTCCATAGAAGTGGACCATAATGGTTAAGTTGGAAAGACAATGACCTGTATTAGCACCATTTTAGCCAATATATGTTGTGTTATGTTAAGGGGAATTTGTAGAGCGCACGTACACCAACAGGTCTCTTGGCGCTGAGTTAGCAAACCGAAATAGCCATATTTTCAACATCTTTCTAAAAACACATGTAGTTTCCAGCTTGTCTGATTGCGATGGCCAGAGAGTTCCAGAGTAGGCGGTCTAACGTCGAGAACCGTGTCCCTCCCATCCTTTTGCGTATAAATCTCGGGTGTGGCGCCGCGGCCAGGGCGACTGACACTGGGGATCACGGTTCGATCCCTGGCTCCGGCGGCAGGGGTCTGCCCAGCACCATGCGACTCTGGGCAATAGCTCGCTTAATCTTCTCAACGGCCCCCAGCGCCGAGATACCCCTTCGGGGGTGATTCGTGCGCTATACAAGTACTGGATTTACATATCTGAGATTACGTTTCGGGGACTATCTATGGATCCTTGCGGATAAGTACTTGGGACCTTTGCTGTGGATCGCTTTGAAAATAATGCATCCTGTGTTAAACATGGAGCGCTGCGCCACTGGGAGCCAATGAAGCTCCTTCATCAGAGGCTTTGTGTGGCAATATCTTGGCTGTTGAAAAATGATTCTTGCCGCTTGATTTTGTACCATCTGAAGTCAATGATTTTGGTTAATAGAGCGACCCAGATAGAGCACATTGGCGTAATCAATTATGGACAAAATCAAAGCCATTATGATTAAAATGCTGGTCTCTCTAGTGAAAAATCTTCAAATTTTTCTGAACTTCCTAAGTTGAAGAAAACTAGAGGATGTAACCATGCTTATCTGGGGTTTCACGGATAGGTCCACATCAATCTGAACGCCAAGACTTTTTACGGTGCTCTTGGGATTAGGTGGGGGACCCAACTTTGTTGGCCAGTAAGCAGGAGTCCAATTGTTTAATCTATTGTTGGGGATGGCAATCTCTGTTTTGTCTGAGTTAAGTTTTAGCTGATTGCTATTCATCCAGTCTCTGATGAATAGCATAGTATTCTCGAAGAATTCCTTAGAGTCCGATGTCTCATCAATTGTAAAAATCAGCTGCAGATCATCCGCATAGTTATACATTTTTACCTTTTTTTGTTGTAAGGTATGTACTCACACTCAAGATGACCTAAGGTAAGAGAATATATTTCAAAGTTCTCCTTCCCCGTTGAAATCTTTTGGGAGAGAAGGAAAAATATAATAGCTTTAATCTTGAAATAATTTAAGAAGAATCAAGAGATGTATAATGAGGCACGTTTCATCACTCACCTCTAATTGCTTTAGGATGCAGAGTATTGGGAATAAAACGGTACTCTTTCCGCACATCATTGGCACGTGCAGAGAGGAAGCAAGAGAGCATCAGCGACAATTCAGCACAAGATATGTTAGTATACCTTACTATAACTAGTAGACTCTATATCAGAAACTTATCCTGAATATCTGCAATCCTATGAGGAGGAAAAGCATTAGTACAGGTCATGTCTTGCACCGTTCCTGAAGGGCAATTGCTGTGTGGGAATGAGATGGGATCTTGGAGTGGTGATCGTGAAGCCCAGAGGGGCCATGGTACGCTGAAGGGCAATGTTGAGCTGAAGATGTTCCATGACTAACAAAGACCCTGCTTTCAAAAGCCAGCTGTCCAAGTACACAAATGCATGTCTCCTGATTTCTGAAGAGAAGCCACCACCACAGCCATCACCTTGGTTAAAACTTGTAGTTGTGGTTAAGTCATGAGCGCAAAAAGCAGAATTTTAATCTTATATTGCTGACACACCACATTAAATCCCAGGAAGCACCTGAGAGCGGATAGGACTGGCAGATGAAAGCAAGCATTTTGCCAATCCTCTGCTTTGGGGGCTAACAGAGTCGGGCCCAGGAACAGTATTTTGAACTTGTACTGCTGAATGTAAACATTCAATAGGTGAAGGCCCAAAATAAGTCTCAGGCTGCGGTCCTTCAAGGGACCAAAAAGTAAAGGGAGGAAAATCTGCTGCCCATTTTTTTCATGGACACCACCTCTATGGCCCCTTTGTTTAGGACTGCATGAACTTTTGTTTCCAAAATTGAAATGTGTTTAAGAGAGCATGTCCAAGTGGAATGAGGGTGACCTGGAGGGGAGAACAGGAAGTGTAGGGTATAGCCCTTGCAGATTATCTGTACTTGGTGAATAAAAAGAAGCCCCCGCTTCCCTCCATGTGGTCAGGCAAACCAAACTCATAACAGTAATTTTCACCACCTCCCACAGAGCATGGACATAGCAGCCCAGAAGGCACTATGGGCCTTATTATGCTGTCCCGACCGACCTCCGGTCGGCGGTCCCGACCTCAGCAGTACAATGCTACCGCACGTGGTGCGGTCGCATACTCCCATTTCTCTATGGGAGCTTGTGCTGCAGTTGTAAACTGGCCATAGCACAAGCTTCCATAGAGAAATGGGAGAATCTGTTCATCCCTGCAGGGATTAACAGGGGGGCACCATAGGTGCCTCCTCGGCCCCCTACCCGGAGGCCGCTGGGTTCAGGGGTCCCTGCTAGGGGCCCCCAAAGTTGCTTTCCGACAGGCTTTCCATGTCGGTAAGCCCGACATGGAAAGCCTATCGGAAAAGCTGTCCATAGGGATTACGGTCAGGCCTCCAACTGGCCGACTGGCTCCTTGAGCCCGTCGGAATCCAGCCGGAATGACTGGCCGGTTTCACTTTCGACCGCATGCATCGTAATGCGGCGGTCGAAAGTGAAACCCGCAATGAGACTCGGAAAGCCTAGATGAGGTCCAAAGGGTTCACCATGCAAAGAATGAAGTTAACTAGAGGCAAAGATTTTTCTGCCCATAGAGTCGAGTCTCCTAAACTCTTCGTCTGTAGTGGCCATAAGAAAGAGTTATGGATTCTAAGTAGAAAAGTAGCTAGGATCACTAGACTCTCCAGGTAGGCATGCAACAACAAATAATGCTAAGTATCGTAATGCAGGCCTTTGTCATCAAGCAATTCTGAAGAGATCCAGCATGCTCTGGTATAAAGGTTTGACATGCTCACGATCAGCAGAGTTGGATGCTCCGGCTTCATTTGTTTCAGCATCAGAATCAGCATGGACAATGAAGGAGAACCCTGGTTTGGGAACGGTGTCAGGTTCCTGATAGTTTCCGAGAGGTGCTGATTTTAGCGCTTGTTGTGGGCAGACCAGCCTCGCAGCTGTGGAGAGCCACTGCTGGGGGGAAATCTTCCTGATCCAGTGTGATGCCTGGAGGATAGTCATAAGGTGGGGAATCTTTAGAAAGAAGTTTTAATCAGTAAGGTTGGTCCATCCGTTACTAGGAGAGCCTACGGGCTCACACCTGGGTTGAGGTGCCCGATGATACAACACAGACACTGACAGCATAGCATTTAAAATCATTTCCAGTGGTGTTCTTCAGAGTGAGAGGGCACACTAAATGTGTGCCACTTCCTGGCTGATGAGTCTTTAGCACACTCCTCAGTAACAAGGAGCATGTGCACAAGCAAGTTAGTTTTCACTCAAATGAGGGAATGCCCTTTGCCACTGCGCAGGCACTAACATGGCACACACGTAATCACTGCAGCGACCCTTCCTCCTGTAAAACCATAATGTGCAAGAGCCCTGAAATGGGTGCAAATGCCTATTACTCTACAGAGCAATTTACAAATATGGCTGTAGTTGTCAATGTGACCAACTACTAAAAGTGTAACATATTATTAGAAGAGAGTGGAGTGTATCCTCACATCCAATTTCCTCAGCCTGTGTTATGTATCGGTCGCACAGCCCCTTTACACTGGTGCGCAAACAGGGACGCCAGGGGCCAGTGCAAATGCTCTGTTTTTCACTGTGCAGACAACACCTGCCAGCACTTCAAAGGGAGAAAACCGAGATCACCCTGCAGGCCAGTGCAATGAGTGACTGCACCTGCCTGAACTGTTATGTTGGGGAAGACCCCTCTTTTTCCCCTCCAGAGGGGTGCCGTCAGGGAGCACACTGACTGTGCGCCATCTCTTTGTGGCACACTCAGTGCGCCTCCTAAAGGCCTGTTGGCCTAAGCGCCCGCATCTCTAATATGGTGCAGATGCAGAAGCAAAGTGTGCCCCCATTTGCATGGAGCCAGGCCTGCATGCAAATGTGGGAACGCCCCCTTGAGATAGCGCCAGCGCTGTATGTGTGCCGGCACTATCCGTATTACAGAAGGGGTGCACAAGCGTCTGCGGCCCCTTCTCTGAAGCAATAGTGCCCTAGGGGGTGCAGAAAACCGGTACACATGCCTCTTGCTCCCCCAGTGCACTGTATGTAAAATGGCCCCTGGACAGGATTAAGCATTCACTAGGGGAGAGGTTGATCTTGTGTGAACGATATTCAACAATTCCCACCGTCTAAATGGGATCAAAGGAACATCTAGAATGTCTGGACTGAGGTGAACTTCTTGCCTCGTGCTCGGAGCCCTAATCAACACAGCACATTTCACTTTGCCATTATCTAATGTTATTATGTACAGCCGGTTCGATACAGGCACTTTACCTGCAACTAATTGCACAGAACCCTGTCAAAGGGCACATGGCTGCCAAGTGTATCTATTGGATATATCATTTTAATTAGCAGCTGGACCAAATGCATCTTCCAAATCTTTTTAAAAGGACTGCAAGTCAAAGATCAATCATTTGTGTTCGAAGGACTTCAAAAGCCGCCGCAAATTAAAAGCATCTTCTGCCTCCACGCGCGGCTCGATGGAGACATCGAAGGCAGGTGAGTAAGCGATGCTCAGGTAGCTGGAGAGTAGAGGACACCTCGGAGACAGCGGACTGCACACATCTACTGGACCCTAAATAAATACAAACCCACTCAGATTATATCATATCCTCATCTCTGCATTAATGCCAACACAGAGAGTGTTCATCAGTTGAGGAGGGGGCTCAAGGCGAGCCGTAGGCTGCAGAGTGCGAGGAAATCCACTCTCTGAATCCAACTCCATCACTGTCCATCCAAACAGTGGCTGCAGAAAGACACTTACCTTGAATAGGGAAAGGAAAGGACCAAGATAAAGGTAAAATACTACCTCCTCAAACTGGACTAAACAGAATTCGGAGCCCCAAGACTGTTCCTTTTATTTGCAGTGTTCATTCTGAAGTATAGCAAAAAAAGATCGAGTCATTTTTGCACATTTCAATGAAAGATAATTTGCTGCTTTTATTGCTACTAATGGAGCAAGGACTCACAAATGAGACTTGCTCGGATGCAATCTTCTCAAAAGTATTAATATTAAACTTTGTATTGTTCATACTAATAATTGCACACACAAATATAAGTAGCAAGGAAGCTTGCTTATGTGTTTAAACTAACAAGTAACGCTTGTCTATTCTAAAATTGCCGCTAAAACGCGGGAACCCTATTGCGCATGTCTCAACCATATCACATGGTGTGACGTCTTTCTTTGCTTGGTGGGAAACTCTTGCTTCTGCGCAGTGTGCATTAAAATGGCCGCTTTATGTTTTCACGTGTTACAGCTTGCTCTTGTGTTGCAATTAAACTGTGGTATTCTAACGCTACTAATGCGGGATAGAGTTTATAAATAAATGGGAATAGAGTAGAAAGAGTGGGTATACAGTGAAACATTTTATTCATGATTTTAATATTTTCTTCTTTGACTTTTATTAGTTCGTAAATTGGGCCTGGGGTTTGGTGAACTGAAAACTCGTGACAATGGTTCTGCGCATGCTCCCTGAAAGGCTGCCCAGAAAGAAAAGGATGAAGTCAACCTGGACGTCGTCCAAGGCCGTGACCTGATGGCCAATATTGCTGTACACATGAATGTCCCCACTAATATGCAACAATGTACCTGAAGAATGTATAAACTTTGTCGTGAGACGGGTGGGAAATAAAGCAAATGTATTAAAAGTGATGGGCGGTATTTTAAAACAAAGGGCTTTAAGAAAAATGAATTAAATCAATATGGTGTGAGGATCAACCCCCTGTCCCTGTCCAATCAGAAATAGTGGTCCCATAATTCTGCAACATTTAGGGGAGGTACATGGGCGTAGAAGGGTATAACAGATATAGAATTAGCTAATTAGTTAGCACAAGCATTAGCGCAGCACACGGACTAGAAGTTAGAGGTTCGAGATCCATGACGAGCAGATCGATTGCAGACTGAACCGCTGTCCAGAGAGGTCCTGAGGTGGGGGCGGCGGAGCACCTTAGAAGGAAGACTCGGGAGAATTCGAGGAGAAGCGAAGTGCCAGAGAGGGGAACGACGCAGGCGTCGTAGATGGAGAGGTCACCGGTCATGTCCTGATCCGGGAGGAGGTCTTTGCTCTTCATCCTTCCAGGGTCCTATCTTATCCAACTCCTTGGCCAAGGGGTTTGGTTCTCGCACATTAGGTAAATATAAATGCAACCCTTAGTTGCGCTGCTGTCTCTATCTTCTCCTTTCCTAAGGGACCGTCATTGATCGATAACTGATTATTATGCTTCATCCTTGATATGCGATTAAGTATCATGTGGTTCTGTATTTTACTCTGCTAAATCTTTAGATAAACATTTTAAAACTTCCTGACTCGGTGATTATTTCAGGATTATGAATTGTAATGAATGTCACTCATTTTAAACTTCCCAATTAGCAAATGGTCCATTGTTAAGTCATTACTCTTCAATCGGAAAAGTAATTGGTAGCAGGGATCTTGATAAAGAGTACCAACTGACCCACCAGCAGAAATTGCTAGTGTAGTATGAATGTATGGGCCCAAGTGAGTATTTTGTGTATGAATGCTCGTTGCTAGTAACCATCTGGATCAGTTTTCTGGTTATCAGAGGATGGTTGTGCTTTGTTAATTGGGTAATGAGAATGGTATTTTATGAACTAACATCCGTTATTGTTTAAAGTTTGTTTTATGTTGTCCAGAAATCCCCGGGGAAAATTGAATAGCGGATGGTAAGTGGAAGCCATACTGCAGTGAGGTTATCTGTCAGGCAGAAATAGTACTGAAAAGTTAAGTAGGGCTATCAGTACTTGCTAGGGACTCTATGCGTGTGAGTGACAGCCAAGGAATATGCTAGTGAAAATTTGATGTTATATCACCTAGAAAGGGTAACATTGAAGAAGTAACAGGTATTTCTGAAGCTTGTGTGAAGAGTAGACGGAAAGGTTTTACTCGTAGTATATGTATAGTAAACGGAAAGGTTTTACTAAGTGTGAGAGAAACTATCCTTTTCAATTTTAGAGAAACTGGCACGATAGCAAATGTTTTATGTTGTTACTGAATTTTAATAAGAAGCGTAGAGAAAATAAAGTTTTGCGTACGATTCTGTAAAGGGAGGGTCAGCTACCGGAGAGGAAGCTGACGTCACAAAACGCCACGCTGGGATTGGTTGAAACCGCGGGCGTAGAAAGACTCTTGTAAAGGAGGGGTCAGTAGTCAGGAGTAGTACTGACGTCACAGGTACCGCGCTGGGATTGGTTGAAACGGCGAGTGACAGAGAAGCGCAGATTGTAAAGGAGGGGTTGATAGAATAAAAAGGTCACAAAAAGGCCGCGCTAGGATTGGTTCAGAGACAAAAGTTAGCCGGATTCTGATTGGTTGTTACCATAGAAGCTGAAATCCTAGTGGATAGTGGAGATTGTATGTTAAAACATGATCCGACTCTAATTGGAGTTCGTCCAGATAGGAGATTCCTAGGCTTTGTAGGATATAATTTTGTACATCGGAATTTGCCAAAAATGTACGGAGAGAAGAGGAAAATGTCAGTTCTACAAAAGATTAAGAATTATTTTAAAAAGGATAAACCAATCAAAACTAGGGAAGGAATTATCATTCCACCAGCTAAAACGCCCGCTTCATTCATGATGATGGAGAGAGGCTATCATACTTGCGTATGGATAGAAAATTGGATGGAATATACCAAAAATGATGGAATATTAGCATTTCCCGAGAATGGTACTTTCAATGGGAGAATTCTTCAAAATTTGAGATTAAGAATGAATGACCTAGAACCCAGACCTAGATTAACTCAATACGAAGCCTTAGAAGAGTGGGAAACTGAGGCATTTGAACGTGACCGATCCAGAAGTAATAGGGGTTATTGGGGATTTTTCCCCAGATACCAAAATGAGTTGAGGGATGGTCAGATGAAACAGTGGAGAAGAGCAATGCTTACAGAGGGTTTGTATCCGATATTAATGGCAGAAGAATCATTAGGGAGTAAATGCACAGAAAAGACAAAACACTTGATTAGATTTGGAGATTCCGAAGATGAATTTATGGAAGATATATTAAAGAATCCACCACCATATCAGGAAGGGACAAGTGGATGCACCCCAAGTGCACCCTTGTTAAGGACACCCTTAGTACCACAAGTATTGCATGACTCACCAGTTAGTAGAGTACTTCATGATAAAGAAAAGGAAGCCATAGATAAAAACAGAGCAGAATTAATTCAGAAAGTAACACAATTGAGTATTCATCCCGATTCATTGACCATACCTGTAACAATTGGTCCAGTGGTTCCCTTGTACGGTGACAAAGTAACTTATCCCAAACCTCTAGTTATGCCTACACTTGTGAATGTTCCTAAACCTGAAGCAGTAGTAATGGTTGAGGATCACTTTAGTGATTGTGAGTCTATGATTTCATTAATGGACTTGCCCATTCGAGATTCTGTAAATAGTACTCCAAGAAGAGTAACACCTGGTTGCTCCAAAGATGTAAACATAATAACCTCATCAGGAACGAAAAGTGCCACAGTAGTTACCCCAGAAGACTTAGAAAGATGGGCACAAGGATCAGAAAAACAGAGTTCACCCCCAAAGATCATGGACATTTATAAATTAAAAGTTGAATTAGAAGAAATGATAGCAGGAAATGTAGGAGTAGATCGCCTAAATACCTACGATGAAGAAGAATTTTGTTCGTATGCAGAAGCATCACCAGAAATGTAAAAATATTTCATGAAAAATTATCAGATTTAGCCCAACAGATGGGAATTGAAATAGGGAAGTCAAAAGTATTACAAAAACCCTATAGAGCAGATTTTTCAGATAAGGATTTGGAAAACATGAATGCCTCTGGAAGAAAATTACAAGTAAAGGAATTAATGACAGACTTGCAGAAATGGGGAGAACTAGATAAATGGAAGGTTAGGTGGACTAAGAAAAAGGAAGAGGCCCGATACAATAGAACAACTTCTGAATATTTAATGAAGGAAACAGGGAAAGGAGATCAAATGTACCCGATGCGAGAAGTTCCAGGAGGGGGATATGTACATGTCCCATGGAGCAGACAGGATATTTTGTCATTTACGAATGATTTCCCAAAGTTGAGGGAAAAGCCAATTGAATGGTACAAGCAGGTTGAGAGGTTTGTGAAGGTGTCAAAGGTATTGTTGAAAGATTTGGATGGTTTGTTCGACATAGTGGTACCTGCCGATTTGTGGACAGATTGCAAAATCACAGTTGATTGGCCCAGTGAAGAGTATCCTAGAGATCCAAAGACAGGTGCCCCGTCAAATGATGTAATGAAAAAGTATCAGCAGGTGATAACTTACCTGGAAGGGAAAATACCGCCAAAAGAAACAGACTGGGTGAAAATAGACAGAACTACCCAAGAAGCCAGTGAATCGGTACATGCCTATTACGAATGATTATTGCAGGTATTTAAGCAGTATAGTGGATTTGAGGACATTGGAGATAAAAACATGAGTCAGTTTGTCTATCGATTTGTCTACGGTCTGAAGCCAGAGATTTGTCAGATGATTAAGCAGCATATGTTATGTTGGCAAGGGAAGCCCATAGACGAGATTCTGAAATATGCAAAATATTGTGGAGATGACATCGAGGATAGGCACAAGAAATTACAGGAGAAAGTAATGTGGGCTCAGGTGAAAATGGCTGAGAAACAGGGAATTAATTTGGATAATCCAAGTGATAATCAGGGAAAAGATTCTGGAACGAATGGTGACACTGGGAATGGAGGAAAAGTGAGAGGACGAATGAGCAGGGAAGAGGCTAAAAAGAAGTTTCCTTGTCACGGGTGCGGAAAATTGGGACATTGGAAGGATGAATGTAAAAAGATTCGGAATAATAATGGCCCAAATCAAAATTTAAATCCACAGACGCAGAATGACTCACAGCAGGGTGTAAATCCTCAGAGTCAGTTGCAACCTGCACCTATACAGGGTAATGTAAGCAGAGCAAAGCACGGTACAGACGTCGGATATCAAGGAGGAAGTGGTAAGAATGATTATATAACATCACAATTTCTTTTACAGGACGACTTTTGTTCCTACAGTCAATGACGGTGCCTGGGAGAGGGGGAGAAGGAGTGCATACTTGGTGCATCCTTACCGGTAGATCAGTCAGGTCCATATGTTGAAGGGAATGTGAAAGGTAATGATTCCTTTTGGATACTGGTGCTACCAGGTCTACTGTAAGAACAGCAGACATCCCAGACCTTCCCCTCTCTGGAGAAGCTATCCAAGTTGTGGGGGTGGCTAATCAAAAGATTAGAACACCTCTTACCGAACCAATGGAAGTAAAAATCGGAAACTTTAGAGAAATGCATCAATTTGTAGTATGTGATACCAGTCCAGTAAATTTATTGGGCCGGGATTTGTTATGCAAAATGAATTGCACAATTGTCTGCACGCCGGATGGTGTGGCAGTTCAGACCCCAGATGAAGACCATGTATATAAATTTATGATTGCAAAGCAAGGTACAGAAGTAGATGAGATGTTTTCTTTAATAACAAAAGACGAGTTACCAGAAGAACTGAAAACTACAGTGAATTCTATGGTATGGGATTTCACAGGGAAGGAAGTAGGACTTATGGCAAAAATAGACCCAGTTAAAATTACGGTAAAGGAAGGTGCGATTTTCCCAAATACTAGACAGTACAAAATGAGTGCAGAGGTAAAAGCAGGAGTCATTGAAGAAATAAACAGAATGGTAAAACAGGGAATATTAAAAGAGGTAATGAGTAGCCCTTGTAACTCACCAATCATGGGTTTGAAGAAACCTAGTGGAAAATATAGGATTGTTCAGGACCTGCGCAAAATAAATGAGATCGTGGAACCCTGTTGTCCTATAGTACCCAATCCTGCCGTAATTTTATACCAGATACCTTGGAGTGCAGGATGGTTTACTGTGATTGATTTATGCCAAGCATTCTTTTCAATACCATTACACCCAGATAGCCAGTATCTTTTTTCATTTAAATTCGAGAACAAAGTCTATGTATGGAATCGTGTTCCTCAGGGATACACGGAAAGTCCTTCCATCTTCAATCAGATATTGAAAAAGTGCCTAGAAAAACTAGTGATGCCAGGAAGCTCAGTTTTAGTGCAGTATATAGACGACTTACTGGTGGCATCTAACACCAGAGAGGACTTTGTTGTTGACACCATTGCATTATTAAATCATTTAGCTGAAGAAGGACAAAGTTTCACCTGAAAAATTGCAGTTCTGTACAACAGCAGTTAAGTATCTAGGACACCAGATTGAGAGGGGCAAAAGGAGAATAACAGCTGAAAGAATAAAATTAATAAAGAAAATGCAAATGCCTGTCTCTCAACGAGAAGTGAGAATGTTCCTGGGAATAGTAGGTTATTGTCGACAATGGATACTAGGATTTTCACTGTTAGCAAAGCCCTTAATACAAATGACAAAAAAGAAGGCAAAGGACCCAGTTGAGTGGGATGATGAAAACGTAGGAGCTTTTGTAAAATTAAGAAACGCTTTGTGTGCAGCACCTGCCCTAGGCATGCCTGATTATAAAAGAAAATTCGCATTATTCTGCCATGAGAGAGAGAATTGTGCACTTTCAGTCTTAACCCAGAGACATGGTTTAGACAGACGTCCTATAGCATATTTTTCTGCTACATTGGACCCAGTGGCAGCCGCGTTGCCAGGCTGCTTAAAAGCAGTGGCGGCTACCTGTTTAAGCATTGAACAAAGTGAGTCAATTGTAATGGGACACCCTGTAAAAGTGTTTGTTCCCCATGCGGTTGTGATTCTGTTGACAAGAACCCGAACTCAGCATCTTACTCCTAGTCGGCTGACTAAATATGAAAGAATAATACTGGGTGCTGAAAATGTGACCATTGTAAGGTGCACGATAGTAAATCCTGCTACCTTACTACCAGACCCATATCATGAAGAAGTTAAAGATGACGAAGAGGAACATTATTGTTTACAAGTCACAGAGTTGTGCACGAAACCACGTCCTGATATTCAGGAACTGCCCCTCAGGAAGCCAGACAGGGAGCTGTTTGTTGATGGTTCATGCCAAAGGCATGAAGATGGAAAACTAACTGCAGCGTATGCAGTGTTTGAACTAACTGGAATAGTCGAAGCATCCTATTTACCGGGAGTCAAATCTGCACAAATAGCTGAATTGATCGCATTGATAAAGGCTTGCAAAATTGGGAGGAATCAAAGAGTAACTATATTTACAGATAGCCAATATGGTTACGGGGTTGTGCATGATTTTGGCCAACTATGGATGCAGAGGGATTTCATGACTTCTTCAGGGTCCCCCATTAAAAATGGACAGTTCGTAAAAGAACTACTGGAGGCAGTACAATCACCAAAAGAATTGGCTGTGGTGAAGTGTGCCGCACACCAGTCAGGAGATGACTGGGTGGTAGTCGTCAACAGATACGCAGATCTTGTGGCTCAACATTGTGCCAAAAACAGACTGTCAGTTAATAAAAGGGTTGAAAGGATGGGAATCAGCTGCCAACTTATGCTGTATGCACCTCCTGAAACATGGAATGATGTGAAACGATTGCAAGATGATGCCGAAGAGAGTGAAAGAAGTACATGGATTAAAGTGGGATGTTCTCAGAGGGCAGACGATGATGTATGGATTTGTGCCGATGGCAGACCAGTCATGCCTGACTGTCTGCTGTCACAAATGGCCAGGATGTATCATGGAGACACACACGTAGGGAGAGATGCAATGATTAGACTCTTCAGACAGAATTGGTACAATCCAAGGTTTAGGGCGGTAGCAGAGAGTCTTTGCCAGAGATGTTTAACTTGCCAAATGCATAATCCAGGAAGGAAAACAATAATTGGGTTTGGGAAAATTGGAAAGGCGGAGGGTCCATTTATGAGATTGCAACTTGATTTCATTCAGTTACCACCATGTAGAGGGCTGAAATATGTGCTAGTCATAGTGTGTCTGTTTTCAAAGTGGGTGGAGGCATACCCTACCAGAAGGAATGACAGTATTACAGTCGCAAAGTTGTTGCTACGTGAACTCATTCCGAGATTTGGTTTTCCAGTAACTTTGGAATCAGATAGAGGAAAGCATTTTAACAGTGAAGTGATTAAGATAATCTGTGAAGCATTCCAAATTGAGCAAAAACTGCACTGTGCATATCGCCCAGAGGCTTTTGGAGTGGTTGAACAAATGAATGGCACGATAAAATCCAGACTGGGAAAAATGTGTGCATCAACATCATTAGATTGGCCAGATGCATTGCCTCTTGTTTTAATGGGACTCAGAAGCATTCCTGATAGAAACATCGGATTGAGTCCGCATGAAATAATGATGGGAAGAGCAATGAGACAAGCACATGTTCCCACAAATAAACTGCTGAATATATCTGATGATATGGTTCTGGATTATTGCAAAGGATTGGCTGACCTAGTGCGTTCTGTCTTTCACCAGGTTGGAGAAGACACAGTTTCCAGGCAGCCTGAACAAGAACATGATCTGAGTCCCGGAGACTGGGTGGTAGTGAAGAATCACACCAGAGAAACGTGTCTATCACCTAGGTGGGGCGAACCTTGTCAGGTCATACTGGTCACAAACACCGCAGTCAAGTGTGCAGGATTTCCTAATTGGATTCATGTAAGCCACACCAAAAGAGTACCAGATCCTGAAGAAGAAAATACTCAGACAGTTTCGATTGCTGAGGAAGCTGAAGGTTGCCCAGCTGAAGAATCTCAGGAACAAGATTCGAGGGAAGCTGAAGAAGAACAACCGAGCATAAGTCAGGACTGGATACCGGTGGTGGAAATTCCCAAAGTTACCCACAGAACAAGAAGTCAAGCAAATTTAGAAGAAATTGAAGAAGATCAGATAGGTGAAGAAGCAGCAGCTCAGGAAGAAGAAGAAGAGATAATAAGAGAACCTGAGCAGGACCAGATAGGGATAGGAAACTGGGCTCAAAATAAAAACGAACCAACCGATTTTGAGCAGGAACAGACAGGTTTAGAAGAACGCGGTCAGGCTGCAGAAGTACAAAGTGCAATAAGCCCTGATCAGAATCAGTTAGATCCCGAAAAATTCATTCAAGAAGAAGATCCCGAGAATCTCGAACATGAAAACGTAAATCAAGAACCAGATCAGTTACTAGAGACTCACAGTGGAGCAGCTGAAGAGAAACAAATAAGACCTGAAAAAGAACAAATAGCAGAAGAAACTGAAATTGAAGAAAACGAAACTGTACCACAACCTGAAAATAAAAGAATTTCTGAAGAAGAAATAAAAAGTAAAGAGACAGTGCAAACAAAGAAAACGAGAAAAGGTGATCATTGGCCAAGTGTCATTAAAAGAGTAAAATACCACATAACAACCAGAAGTGAAGATCCAGAACAAGTAAACGAAGTAACAAGCCAAACGGGACAAGAAGGTAAAAGTGAAAAACGAAGAAGCAAAAGACTGAAACTTGTGAACAACAAATTTAAAGGTCCTGATTGGACTTATATTATTCTCGAAAACTACGAAAGCTCAGAATCAAGTGAAAGTGGTGAAGAAGGAACCAGTGCAGAACTGACTTATGAAAAAGAAATAGAACCACCTTGAGAACGTAAAGAAACTTGAAGAAAATGATAAGAAGAGCAATCTTCATTGTCAAAATGCCTGTCGATAGAGTTACTGGGAGACCAAAGCAGAAAGGTTGTAAAGATGCTGTGCTATATGCATATGCAATCTGGTAGTGATGCTTATAGTATGGTTAGTTGTGATCGCAGCAATTCCTTATCTTATGATCATAGATAAAAAGATTAACAACGAAACAAAGGAAAGGACCGATAACTTGAAAAGTAATAGAGTAGAACTAAAGGCAGAAGATGAACCAGAATTGTATCATGAAGTAACAGATAACGACACTAGTCTGAATGTTTTCACAGTTATTGTTTCAGTATGTAGATACCATGGAAGTTAGTAATTGTTATGTTTGTATGAAACTACCTGAATCAGTAGCAGAAGGGTTAACGTATCATCACTTGCCATTAACCTATGGCATATCATGTAGTGTACTGGCTAGTTTATTTTATAGAACAGGGCGACTTCAGTATTATTATTCAAATATAGATGTGATATTTTCTGAGGTTCCGATTCGAAAGAGTATGAATCCAGTGCTTAGTATTTTTTTTTTTAACTTGTTTTTATTGGCATTTGTAATATACAAAAACATGGTGCTTTAAGACGTATTTGAATTACTTGCATCCTTTGTAGTTTACAGCATTATACATTGTTCATTGTACAATAAATGGATATGTATCCTGCCATTATTAGGGTCAAGCATCAAACTAATCCTACGGAGAACTGGGATGCAGAACTGGGGGGAGTGTTCGTGGGTTCCTGGGAGCTAATGTTGCGTGGGGTATCGGGGCGACATGTGTCTCGGGTGTATCTATGTGTCTCTGGGGGTGGGGGGAGATCTGGTCGGCCTTGCTCCAGCGTCTGGTCCTCGAGTGTCATGTGGTTTGTGCTATGAATCGTGAGTGGCGCTACGCGTGTGCTGCAGGTGGAGATCTAGTGCGCGTGCCTGCGGGTTAGGTTTGTGGATGCGTGTCTGTAGGGTTGTGCGAGGGGTCATCTGGGTCGTCTTGAGGAGGCGGCTGTTTGAATTGGCGCAGCAGCATGGCCCACTCCATGGAAATGGGGTGTTTGCGTGTCCCCTTCACCTCCTCCTCTCTTAGTGCGTCTTCCTCTGCAACCGCCCATTTGTGTACTGCTCCCGTCCATGCCGAAGTCGATGGGCCTGTGGGGGATCGCCAGTGCATGGCTATACTCCTATTGGCTAATAAAATTGCTAGGGAGACAAATCGGGTTGGCACTTTGTGTTGCTTTCGTTTCCGGAAAATACCTAGCGCACAGGCCTCCCATGTGTTCAGTTGTGTAAGCCCTGTAAGATCTTCGAGTGATTTGTGGACATTGTACCAATATGGTTGCAGTGTGGGGCAGCTCCAAAACATGTGATGAAAATCTGCTGCCTGTGAGCTACATCTGGGACAGAGGAACTGGGTGTCGGGGTAAAATCTTTGAAGACGTGCTGGTGTTAAGTATGCCCTGTGTAAGATGTAGAATTGTATATTTTTAAACCGTGCATTTCTAGACACCTTCTTGGGGTATTCGAGGGCCATCTCCCATTCTTTCTCATGTAGTGTGCGTCCCAATTCCTCCTCCCAGGCAGCTCGTAGGGTCCCCAGGGGTCTGTTTGCAAGTTCTCGTATGGCTTTATAAAGCCATGTGGTCAAGTGTTGCCCCGCTCCCATATGTAAGATTGTGTGAATGACCGGGTGGGTGGCTGGCTCTCCCGTCGATAGGTCGTGGTGCGATCGATAGCTTTCGAGGAGTTGGCGGTGAAGTAGGAATTGGCCAGGGGGGAGATCGTAGTCGTCCATAAGCCGTTGGAACGGTTTGACCTGTCCGTCCTCAAATAGGGATTCCATTTCAGTGAGGCCGCTGGCCGTCCATATGTGGAGCATGTTAGGGGTATAATAGTGTTCGCGTTTGGGCCAGCCGACCAGCGGCAGCAGAGGAGAGTAAGAAGGTTTCCCTGGTGACATACGGTGTATCCGTTGCATGCATTTGCGTGCCACTACGACCTGTATGGGATATGTGCGCCTCGGCTTGGTGCCTGGTAGTAATAGGCGGCATATTTCTGAGGTGGGCACTCGGCCGGTTGTGGTGTATGTTTCTCCTATATGTCTGCCTGCCGTCCAGTAGGACAGCCACTGTAACTGTGCTGCCAGGAAATAGGATTCGAATGACGGAGCGCCCAGTCCCCCTTGCGTGGTGGGCAGTTGTAACTTCGTTAGTGCTATCCTACGTCTGCCGGATCCCCATATTAACAAACCAAGGAGAGAGTCTAAGTCTCTGAAGAATGTTTTGGGTGTTATTATCGGTAGATTTGTGAAGTAGTAGAGCAACCGTGGGACTATTATCATTTTGGCTATAGCCACTCGGCCGATCGGGGCCAACGGGAGGTTCTTCCAGAATCCCACTGCTGATCTGATGCCGGCCAGTGCTTTGCGGTGATTACCGTCAAATATGTCGGACGGAGAGTGGTAGAGACGGATCCCGAGGTATCGAGGGGCCTCCGCACTCCAAGTCACCTTCTGGTCACCCAACCAGATATCACAAGGGGGGAGATTCGGGTGTAGCGGGTACACTGTGGATTTGTCCCAGTTTACTTTTAGCCCGGAGGCTTCTGCAAATTCCGTCAGTGTTGTCCAAATAGGCGTGAGGTCCTTGGTAATGTCTCGAACATAGAGGAGAAGATCGTCGGCGTACATGGAGACGCTGTGCACGGTATCCGCTATGGGGATGCCCCAGTGTTCTCCTTCTCGTCGCAGCCGTATAGCTAGGGGTTCTACCGCGAGGGCAAAGAGGAGAGGCGAGAGCGGGCAGCCCTGCCTCGTGCCTCTGTGGACCGCGAGTTCTGGCGATATATATCTCCCTATGCGAATACGTGAGGTGAGTTTGGTATATAGAAGTTGTGTATACGCTAAAAGGATAGGACCGAGTCCTGCTCGTCGTAGGACCGAAAAAAGACACTGCCATGTGAGGGTATCGAAGGCTTTCTCGAGGTCAAGGATAATGCAGGCTGCTCTGGGGAACGTGTCGCCCACTTGATCTTGGATATGGAATAGTCGGCATATATTTTGGGACGTATTTCTGCCCGGGACGAAACCGCACTGGTCCGGGTGAACCAGGGGTCGTAGGATTTGTGTGTATCTGTCCGCTAAAATCTTACCTAGGATCTTACAGTCGGCGGATAACAGCGTAATGGGGCGGTAGGAGGCCATTTGTTGCGGGTCGCGGTTTGGCTTCAGGAAAGTCACAATAACCGATTCCCGGAGGGATCTCGGCAGCTCTCCCTTCTCTAACGCCGTTGCCAACATCAGCACCAGGCGGGGGACCAGCAGGGGGGAGAAGGTTGTGTAGTATTCTAGGGGGAGCCCATCGAGCCCCGGTGCTTTGTTACGAGCTAGAGCGTGTAGGGCGTGTATAACGTCGGTAGATTGTATCTCTGTATCTAATGCTATTCTGTCAGCCTTCGTGATTCTGGGGATCCTCAGTGGGTCTAGAAATTGATCTAGAATGTCCTGTCCGATCGGCTCCGGGCTACGATAAACACCTGAGTAGTATTGATGGAAGGCCGCGAGAATCTCGTCCTGGGATCGTACCAGATTACCGAGTGGGTCGAACACTTCAGTTATGGGCTTTACTTCGGTGTCTTGTTTAGTTAGCCATGCCAATAATGTACCTGTTTTATCTCGGTCCTTGTGCATCCGAGTTGTGTACGCCCTGAAATTGTACCGACGGAGGTCGACGCAGGCAGTCTGGTACTCTGTTTTGGCTTTGGCCACCTGTGCCGCCGCTTCGTCCGTGAGGTCATTTCGTTTGGTAGCGGTGGCTAGTTGCGTTTCGGCTTTTGTGAGTGCCTGTTCTAACGTCCGTTTTACCCCTATTATTTGCTTGATACATTCTCCCCGTGCCACTACTTTGAAAGTGTCCCATTCCACTAGTGTTGAGGACGCTGTCCCTGCGTTGTTAGTGAAGTAATCCTGTATGCTTTGTCCCTGTTCGTGTTTGAAGACTTGGACCGTCAGGCAGTCCCGTGGTAGTCGCCAGGTGGGGACCGGGGGGTGTGGGGGTCTCCAGTTTAGTCGCAAAATATGAGCGTCGTGGTCTGAGATGATCCTACCTAGGTAGTCTGTGTGTTGAATTTTGGGTAATATTGCTGTTGAGCATAAGAATCTGTCTAGTCTGACTCGTAGGTTATGTGGTATGGAGTGAAACGAGTATAGTCGAGTCTGGGGATGACGCATCCTCCATGCGTCTGTGAGCGCCCATTGTGTAACCCAGGCTTTGAACCGTTCTGTTTGGTTATGGGCTGAGGAGCGTGCGTGTGGAGGATGAGAGCGATCTAAGGTGAGGTTTAGTGTGCAGTTATAGTCGCCCCCTAATATCCATGGTATGGAAGCAAATTGGGCCAACACCTCTGTGAGGCGATCCCAGAACCTGTCCTGCTCTGTATTCGGGGCGTAGATACTGCCCAAGAGTACTGATTGCCCATCTAGGATTCCCTCTAATAAGGCGTATCTACCCTCCTTATCCACCACCCGTCGAAGTTCCTGAAATGGGGTCCCTGGTCGCACCCAAATCAGCGCCCCACGTGCGTATGGGGAGTATGACGTGGCACATATGGTTCCGCGCCATTTGGACTGTAGTTTGCCTATCTCGGTAGTGGTGAGATGTGTCTCCTGTAAAAACACGATCCTAGCGTTCTGGCGCTTTGTATATGAGTATATAGCGTAACGCTTGCTCGGTGTGCGGAGGCCTCTAGTGTTGAGTGTTAGAATGCTGATGTCAGTGTTCTGTGCAGTCGTGGCCATATGTTGCTGTTGGCGTGTGTCAGGCTGGCCTGTGTCAGCCGGAGCCTAGCAATCCGTGGATCCCCTGTAGCGTGTAGTGCACATATGATACGCCATGTCGCCCATTCGCGCGATGCAGATACCCTTTTGTGTGAAGTTCCATGAGGGGGTGGGACTTTTTGGAACGGGGGTTGTAAACTATAAACTGGGGTCGGGAAACAGTCCCAATACCAAGGACCTATCGCTGGCTGCGATACGTCCAAACCAGCTCTCATAAGTTCTGAGAGTATAACAACATGTTGTGGGGGTGGCAGTGCGTGCGTGCGAGGCGATTCGTCGGTCGGGCCTTTGTAGGATCATTGGGCGTCGTCTGGAGTGCGCTTATTCTTGTTCGTACTGCGTATGTTCAGTGAGTGAGCCTTGGTTACACAAGTCTGTGCCGAATTATCTGTCAGCTTGTCTCATGCCGAGAGAGTGTTCGTTTGCCCATCCAGTAAGGCGTCCGCTGTCTGGGGGGTGACTAGGGGAGGCGTAGTTGAATCTGTTCCAGATAGTGTCCCATCGCTGTCGTTCTCTCCCTCCGACGAGAAAATGTGTGGGGCTTGAGCCGTTTCCTCCGCGAGGGGGGAGTTTTGTAACTCAGTCACTGCTCGCAGAACCTCCCGCCGTTCCTTCATGATTTGCTCCAGGTCCGGGGAGTCTTGGGTGCGTGTCCCAGTTATCTTACTTGTTCCGCTGCGTTGCTGTTTCGGGCTGCGTCTCCTGGTGTGTGGTGGTTTGAAGCCAGGGCCACGTGTGAAGTCCGCCCTGGATTGTTGCGCACAGTGTTGGTCTGCCCAATCGTGCGCCTCTTCGGCGTTTGTGAAGAAGATGGTAGCGCCATTATGGATAATTTTGAGGCGGGCAGGAAAGAGCAGGGAATATTGTATAGTGTTCACCCGCAAGCGACGTTTGACTTCCAGGAACAGAGATCTTTGTTGCTGCACTGCACGTGCGTAGTCGGGGAATATCATTATCTGTTTGTTGTCGACATGCAAGGGGCCTGCTTGTCTGGCAGCTCGAAGTACCGCATCACGATCACGGTAGTGTAAGAATTTCGCCAGCATTGGTCTGGGGGCGGATCCTAGTGGAGGCTTGCGGGCCGGGACCCTGTGGGCACGTTCTATAGAGAAGAATGCTGTCCGGTCAGCTGCGGGAGTGAAGGATTTCACCCATGTTTCTACGTACTCCAGTGGGTTCGTGCCCTCAATTCCCTCCGGGAGTCCCAGCACGTGGATGTTACAGCGCCTTGACCGCCCTTCTAAATCGTCCGCCCGCTCCTCCATGGTGGTCAGTCGGCGCTGGACGTCCTGGAGCGCCGCTTGGTGTGCCCTGACGGCGGGTTGTAGGTCGGCCAGCGTCCTCTCCCCGTCCTTCACTTTGTCGGCCAGTTTCCGATGGTCATCCCGGACAAGGCTGATATCTGTCGTCAGGGTGCCAAGTCTCTCCTCCATGGACACCCTGGAGAGTTCGATGGCTGCCAGTACCTGATCCAGCTTGTCCGAAATTGATGAGTCAGCTTGAGATGTGGCAGTCTTGGCCCATGTCCTGGTGTTCGGCATGTTCTCCGGTGCAGTCTCGGGCACTGTGGTATGTTGTGAGGCTTTCGGCTTTCCCATTACGGTGATTGAGTGGGGGGGGTCTCTACGCCGCGAGCCTCGTCAGTGGTAGCTCGCTATTGGTGCGGTTCAGTGCCCGGCTTGTGAGTTCCCCGGGTAACTTGCGCTCACCAGATGCTGCGTGAGGGTTGTAGCGGGTCCGCAAGAGTCCAGGCGGGAAGGTACCTGCGTGCCAGTCGTTCCCCGAGAAGGCCCGCTTCCCCGTAGTTTTGGGAGAGGGCGGATGCTGCCCGGAGGGATGAGACCCGTGTGCTTTGTGCAGGTTCTTAGCGGGGGTCGCTGGCGCCCCCCACCCCGGACTGGGCCTGCAGGTCTGTGCAGGCAGGGCGTGGGTCACTGGATCACCGAGCCGCCATGTCGAGGTCAGGCATCCTCTATCCCAGGTGCATCCAGTTCCTCCCACCTCTGTCTCCTTGACGTTTTGTGCTCTGGTGGCTCAGGTGGCTTGGTTGCTCGGGATTAGTCCCGGTGCCTGCCTCGGTCTCTGGACGCCATTTTAAGGTCAGGCGGCACCGGCCGTGGATCGCCCCGTGAGCTGCAGTAGGGTCGGGGGGGGGGGGTGGCTATCAGTCGCCACTCACCTCCGTTTCGCCGGTGCTTTGTGCTCTGATGGTTCCGGTGACTCCGCGGCTCGGTACCAGCCCCGCTGTCCGCCTTAGTCTCCGGACGCCATTTTGAAGTCAGGCGCTCCGTGATTTGTAGCAGGGTCAAGGGGGTGGCTGCTGGAGGCCGGGGCTCATGGATCGGCACCCTCCGGTCCCGTTCGGCTGCGGCGCAGGTCTGGGGGTCCGTCCGGATAGGATCACCGCGTCCAAAATGGTGGTCCGTTTCTCGCCGTCGCCACCTGGGCTTGTCTCTGTGTGCCTCCTCGGGGTGGGTGTCAAGAGTCCCCGATGCCGGGCTGCACCTTCGCTGCTACCCCTGCCCCGGGCCGGTTGGTGCGCTGCACTTGTCTCCGGTGTGGGACTCTAGTTTGAGTTCTTCCAGTCCGCCGTCAGGAGTGGGCGAGTGCCATCTTGCCTCCGAGGCAAGGGGTCCCGATATTTTGGTGCTCCGTCGGGAACACACATTTGTTGGAGGAATGAGGCGCCACAGGGTGTTGTGGATGTTCCCACACCTGGATATGGGCTCAGTGGTCCATCACAACGCATATAAAAGGGCGGTGTGCTGACCCGATCGCGGAGCCTCAGCAAGACACGTCCGCCATCGCAGCCTTCTTGGCCACGCCCCCCGAATCCAGTGCTTAGTAGTAAAGATGCACAGTTTATGGGAGAATTTTTCTTAACAATGAAATCAATAGACATAACACATCCACATAGAAGCAATCTAACATGTTCATTACATGAAGAAGAAAAGATATTTTTGAATTTAGTAGAGAATAGAAGACAAGATTTTCAAAAGAAAGCTTCTGAGCATAAGGCTCATTTGCCACCTTGGGCTGAGAAAGAAGGTAGTTACACACCTGGCAAGGCTCAAGCTGCTATGGCTCTAGATTTTGTAAAGACAGGGAAAATGTGTCTACATAGGTTAAAGACTGAGTATAACAATGTTTTCATCGGTACCAGTGAATGTGAACACAATTTCTTAATTCTTGGAGGTTGGGTACTCAAAGGAGGAACAGATTCAGTTTTTCCTGGAATCTATTATGTGTGTGGGAATAAGACTTACTTTAGGCTTCCTGCACGGTGGTATGGTAGTTGTTATTTTGGAATAGTGTTTCCAAAAATATACCACGTAAAAAGAAACACTGGCAGCAATGAAAATACTAGTGAATTAACACGTAGAAAAAGAGTTAGTTTTTCAGAAATTGTAGGTGATATATTTGGTGCATTGATACCTTCAGTGGGAATAATTCTGAACTCAAGGAAAATATGTAAATTATCTACAGTGTTTGATCGTTTATCAACTGACACTGCTGGAGGATTTCTAATGATTAATGCGGAGATGGTTGCGATTAGATCTATGGTTATGCAAAATCGACTTGCTCTTGATATACTATTAGCGAAAGAGGGCGGAGTCTGTAAATTATTGAAGACGAAACACTGTTGCACTTACATACCTGATAAAAGTGCAGAAATTGGAACGTATATACAGAATATAACTAAACTTGAGAAGGAACTGAAACTCCTGGAAGTTGATAGTGTATGGGAAAGATTGACCAATAGTATTGGGTCAATTGGTACCTGGTTTGCTAATGTAGGGAAAGGACTTATAGGTCAAATATTAGTACCCTTAGCAGGGATAGCAATAATAGTACTGTCAATAACAATATGGTGCAAATGTTGTAGAAAGAATGAATCGAATAATGTGACAGAAAAAGGAAAGAAGAGAAAGTTTGACGAAATCGAACTTGAAGATTTAAGAAGTGAATTATACAAGAAACTGAAAGGAGATGTGAAAAATAGAAAGTGTAAAAATGAAAATGAAACTATATTATGCTAAAAGTTGGCATCTGGTTGTGGGTAGTAATTGATGGCTCAAACGCCATCAGAGAGGGGATTGATGGAGCAAGGACTCACAAATGAGACTTGCTCGGATGCAATCTTCTCAAAAGTATTAATATTAAACTTTGTATTGTTCATACTAATAATTGCACACACAAATATAAGTAGCAAGGAAGCTTGCTTATGTGTTTAAACTAACAAATAACGCTGGTCTATTCTAAAATGGCCGCTAAAACGCGGGAACCCTATTGCGCATGTCTCAACCATATCACATGGTGTGACGTCTTTCTTTGCTTGGTGGGAAACTCTTGCTTCTGCGCAGTGTGCATTAAAATGGCCGCTTTATGTTTTCACGTGTTACAGCTTGCTCTTGTGTTGCAATTAAACTGTGGTATTCTAACGCTACTAATGCGGGATAGAGTTTATAAATAAATGGGAATAGAGTAGAAAGAGTGGGTATACAGTGAAACATTTTATTCATGATTTTAATATTTTCTTCTTTGACTTTTATTAGTTCGTAAATTGGGCCTGGGGTTTGGTGAACTGAAAACTCGTGTGACAATGGTTCTGCGCATGCTCCCTGAAAGGCTGCCCAGAAAGAAAAGGATGAAGTCAACCTGGACGTCGTCCAAGGCCGTGACCTGATGGCCAATATTGCTGTACACATGAATGTCCCCACTAATATGCAACAATGTACCTGAAGAATGTATAAACTTTGTCGTGAGACGGGTGGGAAATAAAGCAAATGTATTAAAAGTGATGGGCGGTATTTTAAAACAAAGGGCTTTAAGAAAAATGAATTAAATCAATATGGTGTGAGGATCAACCCCCTGTCCCTGTCCAATCAGAAATAGTGGTCCCATAATTCTGCAACATTTAGGGGAGGTACATGGGCGTAGAAGGGTATAACAGATATAGAATTAGCTAATTAGTTAGCACAAGCATTAGCGCAGCACACGGACTAGAAGTTAGAGGTTCGAGATCCATGACGAGCAGATAAATTGCAGACTGAACCGCTGTCCAGAGAGGTCCTGAGGTGGGGGCGGCGGAGCACCTTAGAAGGAAGACTCGGGAGAATTCGAGGAGAAGCGAAGTACCAGAGAGGGGAACGACGCAGGCGTCGTAGATAGAGAGGTCACCGGTCCTGTCCTGATCCGGGAGGAGGTCTTTGCTCTTCATCCTTCCAGGGTCCTATCTTATCCAACTCCTTGGCCAAGGGGTTTGGTTCTCGCACATTAGGTAAATATAAATGCAACCCTTAGTTGCGCTGCTGTCTCTATCTTCTCCTTTCCTAAGGGACCGTCATTGATCGATAACTAATTATTATGCTTCATCCTTGATATGCGATTAAGTATCATGTGGTTCTGTATTTTACTCTGCTAAATCTTTAGATAAACATTTTAAAACTTCCTGACTCAGTGATTATTTCAGGATTATGAATTGTAATGAATGTCACTCATTTTAAACTTCCCAATTAGCAAAGGGTCCATTGTTAAGTCATTACTCTTCAATCGGAAAAGTAATTGGTAGCAGGGATCTTGATAAAGAGTACCAACTGACCCACCAGCGGAAATTGCTAGTGTAGTATGAATGTATGGGCCCAAGTGAGTATTTTGTGTATGAATGCTCGTTGCTAGTAACCCACTGGATCACTACCCATACGAAATATACTCGAGTGCCAGTTTCGTCCTTTCAGTTGCGTTGCCCTGAATCACACTGTCGGGGCAACCAAACACTGCAGTCCTTCCTCTGTTTCTGGCCTTCCTTTACATTGTGGTACGAGTACATCTCTGTTTTGCAGTTCCTCTTTTACATCACAACAGATCCAGGGCTTCGCCTTAGTAGCCAGATTCTTCCTTTCCAATAAATTGTGATCATTCCAATAATCCAAGTGCTATACATGTTCTGACGCCTTCATTCACCAAAAGTCTTTAATGTCGTTGAATTCATTCATGTGGTAATACATTTCCATAAACATGGCTTCCATGGAAACCCAGACAAGGAAGAGTAGCTGAGCTGGCTTGAAGGTGGGTATATCTCGATGGCCTCAGCACCTGTTCAGACGACACTGATGTTTACGTTGCTTTATGTCCCAGCGGCACTTGGTGACACCAGGGTAAATAATCACTTGCAGCAGGTTTATTTCAACAGCTTACTTTTGCATAATTCTTTTATGAATATTTTACTGCTTACAAACGAGCACTGCCACATATCGCTGATGAGTTAAAAAAAAATGTGCATTAGAAGCTGCACTGAAGAAAATGAGGAGAACTTTACCACATAAATAATTACTTGGACTATCACGTTCTGGGGCATGAGAAGCTGTTTGTCCATGGCCTACCTCCTCAAGACTTGCCTCTCCCTGTGCCCTCTCCTGCTCTCCAAAATCTCTTCTTGTGAGCCCTCTGTCTCTTTCCCTCCCTGTAAGTGTTATCGCTATGATCTCTCTCCCATTGTCACTTCCGGACCTTCTTTAATTGGAGACCTGTGAACCCTCACAAACTGAAGGTTAGGATTTGGAGACATGGATTTAAATGGAAAGGCAGCTTAGGAGAAAGGCTTGGGCCTTCTATCCATCCGCTTTCTGTCCCTTCCATCAGGCACACAGATGTGAGCATATCTGGCCCAGGGGACAGTCTTATGAAGATCCCAACTGAGGGCAAAAAATCAAACAAGCAATTGGGAGAAAACCACATCTTATTGTGAGAGGTAAGTGCTCATAAATATGTTGTCCATAAATGTATGCAGAATGGCAGAGGTTTCTTTAGTATTAGTATTCTGGTCAACCCAGAACAAAACAGCATTGACAAGGATCTAGCAGCCAGCCAACACGTTTTGTCCAAAAGACTTTTTCAAGGCTATTACGATGAAGTAAAAAAGTTGAATAGTAACAATGAATTAAAAGTGCTGAATAGGGTTGATGCCAAATTCCTAATAGATGTTAAGAGGTGCATGATTTAGTAGTGCATGAATGAGTAGAAGAATTATGTAATGGTCAGTACCTGCCAAAGTGAGAATATAAGTAGAAGTACAGCAGTAAGAAAATGTTTGGTCTGTAATAAGCCAGTAGAAGTAAGTAGTCTCCTTTTCCTTACTTGTATGTTTCAAGTACAAGCAAGGAGGAGATGATCACTTGGTCCTTCCAGCTCATCACAGATCAGACCCTTTCTACAAATCTTCGCACCATTCACATACTTTGTGTGGATTTTCTACTGTACAACTAGATAGAAATAATGCAAGCTTTTGACGTGATCCTTACCCAAACCTGCAGATGATGAAAAGGGTCTCGTTCAATCAATCAGCATTTGTAAAGCGCAACACTATCACCCCCAAGGGTATCAGTCGAAAAGCCAGGTCTTGAGCTTTTTTCTGTAGTCCGCCAGGGAGGGTGCTGTCAGAGGTGGAGGGGTAGGTCGTTCCAGGTCTTGGCGGCGATTTAGAAGGAGCGGCCCCCGCTGTGGCTGTTTCGGTTGTGGGGGATGTGTGCGAGGGTGAATGAGGTGGAGTGCAAGTGCCTTCAGGGCAGATGGAAGATCATTCGGTAGTTGATGTAGGATAGTCCTTGGTCATGGAGAGCTTTGTAGGCCTGTATGAGGATCTTGAACTAGCATCTCTTCTGGATGGGGAGCCAGTTGAAGTTTATGAGGTGTGGAGTGATGCGGGTTCATTTGGGGAGGTCTAGGATGAGTCTGGCAGCGGCGTTCTATATGGTCTGGAGTCTTTTAAGGAGCTGGGTTGAGATTCCAGCGTAGAAAGTGTTACCATAGTCGAGGCGGCTGGTGATAAGGGCCTTGTTAAATTGAAAGATGTCTCGTAGTCAGGTTGTGTAGAAACAAGTAGTAGGTTTATTCTCTAGGTAACAGCTTCAGATAAAGGTAACTAGAAGGTGACAAAGTCCATGTATTGCCCCACCAGGAGCAGCCTCCTTGCTGCTCAGCCCATCTCTTCCAACTGACATCTCCTCCAGTCCCACACACTCAACATTCCAAATGACCTCATTATAGACTGAGCAGCAAGGGACAGAACAAGAATAAGGAAGATGCACCAACCAATTACAATTAGGTTATAGCACATCTCCCTTCCTTAGGGAAACTAAATACAATTAATGTCAGAACATAGAAAAGACATTTAAATGCATTAAGGCACCAAAGAACAAAATTACATTGCTAACGTAAACAAGGATAACATCCTGGAAGAAATTGTAAGGAAATACATTAAGCGATTGAATGTACATAAAGCAATCGAATCCAGAAAATACATTAAATAAATGAATGCAAGTAAATACCTTAGGCAAAATGAATTGATAATAGAGTAAGCAAATAAATGCATGAGCCCCATCCCCCTCCCATAGGGAAACTCATAGTTGGGTACTCACCACCCACAAACTCCCAGAAATAGGGGAAACACACCTCCCTAAAGGGGAATACACCTCCCTATGAAACTGAACACAGTAATAGGGGAAACACACCTCCCTATGAAACTAAAACACCGTAATAGGGGAAACACACCTCCCTATAGGGGAATACACCTCCCAATGAAACTGAACACAGTAATAGGGGAAGTACACCTCCCTATGAAACTAAACACAGTAATGGGGAACACCTCCCTATAGGGGAAAACACCTCCCAATGCAACTGAAGAAAACGTAATAGGGAAAACTACCTCCCTATAGGGGAACACTCCTCCCTAAGAAACAAAATAAGACCATAATTGAGCAACACAATGAGACTCCGTAATAGGGGAAAAACACCTCCCTATAGGGGAATACACTTCCCAATGTAACTGAACACATGCTTTCCGAAAACACGGGAGGAACTCAGGGTAAGAGTTAATCCCAGACAATACTTGAATCTCGTAGTCCGTGAGATTTCAAATTAGTGGAAAAATACCTCCCTATGAAACTCAAAAGTAATAGGGGAAACTACCTCCCTATAGGGGAATACACCTCCCAATGACGCACTGAAAATAGTGATAGGGGAAACACACCTCCCTATGAAGCTCAAGACACCGTAATAGGGGAAAAACACCTCCCTATGGGGGAAAAACACCTCCCTGAAGAAACACAGTAATAGGGAACACAACTCCCTGTGAACTGAAGAGGCACTCTGTAATAAGGGAAAACACCTCCCTATAGGGGAAACACCTCCCTGAAGAAACACCGTAATAGGGAACACAACACCTATGATCCATAACTGGGCACTAAACATCCAAAACCTCTTAAAAACTTAACTGGAGCACTCACCGCCCCACAAACTGGGGCACTCACCGCCCCTCAACCTCGACGTATTAGGGTACTAACCCCTAGAAACGTGAACTGGGGCACACCGCCCCACCACCACAACACAAACTTGTACTCACTACCCTTGAAAATAGAACAGCATTACACCATGAAAACAAATGCATGTCTATAAGCACACACACCAGTGCATGACACGTAAAACATAACAAACAATAGGGAAAGTCATTAAACGCCGGTGAGCGATCTCTCACCCGAGGTCCTCATCTAAAATGCATCACTCAGCATCATATCCAGCTTTTGCACAGAAGGTTTCAGGAATGCAGTAATTGGACCTCTGCACGTGGAGACAGAATGTTCGCCCAAAAACAGTACATACAGCTAAGTGGAAAGAGAACCAAATCCACGATGGCTCAAACGAAATAACCACATACCCAATACCAGGGCTCATGGATGTAGAACGATCCCAGTTGTTGCTTCGTTAAGATGTTTCCAATAACTTTATTGACAACCCAAGAGAAAAAAAAAAACGCGGTTGGCACAGCATGTATGAACGTGGTAGGCAAACGTGTGCTTGAAACAGCATTAAACCCATACAATCCGAAACGCCAATCCCAAAATGGCGGTACACACCGGTGACGCCGCGCCGGATGGCTCCCAGCGTCAGCGTGCTCGAAAACGTCCACCACAGCCATGAGCCATACGTCACAAGGGGTCCCACGGAGGAATGGCAGAACAGCAGGAAGCAGGTAAGACAACGCGCGCTCAGCAAATGCGTGGTGTGGACAGCTCGTGACTTGTTTGAATGGGTGACATCAGTTCAACTGCCGTGGTGCAGCCTTAACCACTTAGGGCAACTAAATCGTCAACAAAAAATACTCACAGTTAGTGAATAACACCCCGCTAGTAGTCACTTACTAAAATGTGTGTGCGGTGCCGATTTTCCCCACAACGCGTCGCTCCTTTTCCTCTGGAGTGCCGAGGGGTAGACAATTCAGTATCCTCAGCATTCTCTTCAGTAGCCTCTCTTCCCAGGCTTAAAACAAACAGGATGCGCCACACACGGAAACGTTAAAGGCATTTCACCTCTGGAAAATTCAGGCTTAATCTGTTAGTAAGCCACCAGTCTCTGCCTATTTTTTTTCCAAGTGTAACGCCTCACAGGGGTGCCGGTTTTCCCCAGCATACGTCGCTGGTGCCAATCCCCAAACACCAGTTGCCAATCTTACGACTGTAGAAAGGACAGCAGGGCAGGATTAACACTTTCAAGGCAGCAGGATGGCAGTAATCGCCACAGTAACTGTTTGGAGACCGGTAGTAGAAGGTGTAGACTGTAGGCTGTCCAGATGGTAAAGGACACTGGTGGGGCTGACCAGGGCGTTTCTTCAAGGTTTCAATGTCTTGGTTTCCATAACGTTTCCTTATCCTTTTTTTCCATCAGTTAAGTATATTTCTTAGTTCCAGTAGATCCTTTGCTTCTTTAAACACAGTCTCTCTCTTCAATGCGTAGGTTCTCACTTCAACTCGTCGCCAGTGTTAAATTCAAAGAATGTCTCGTAGACAGGTTGTGTAGAAACAAGTAGTAGGTTTATTCTCTAGGTAACAGCTTCAGATAAAGGTAACTAGAAGGTGACAAAGTCCATGTATTGCCCCACCAGGAGCAGCCTCCTTGCTGCTCAGCCCATCTCTTCCAACTGACATCTCCTCCAGTCCCACACACTCAACATTCCAAATGACCTCATTATAGACTGAGCAGCAAGGGACAGAACAAGAATAAGGAAGATGCACCAACCAATTACAATTAGGTTATAGCAGGCCTGTGTGACGGTCTTCCTGGTGTTGATTGGGATCCATCTGAAGAGGAGAATGCGAAGGGTGTGGAAGCAGGAGGAGGCGACTGCATTGACTTGTTTCATGGCCAACTGGCTGTTGAGGAAGATGCTGAGGCTGCGTGCATGGTCGGTCGGTGTGGGTCTGAGTTCTGCTGGCCACCAGCTGTGGTCCCAAACTGAGGTGTTCTTCATGAAGATCAGAACTTCTGTTTTGTCAAAGTTGAGTTTGAGGCAGTTGTCGCTCATCCATTTGACTGCATCGGCCATGGCGTTGCAGAAGTCAGTTTTGGCATTGGAGGGGTCCTTGATGAGCGAGAGGATTAGTTGAGTGTCGTCTGCGTAGGAGATTCTTTTGAGTCCATGGGATCTGACGACATCTGAAAGGGGGGTCATGTAGATGTTGAACAGGGTGGTGCTGAGGGATGACCCTTGTGGTACGCCGCATTTGATGTCCTTGGGCACGGAGGTGAAGGGGAGCAGTCGGGTGCTCTGTGTGCATCCTGTGAGGACGGAGGTGATCCACTTGAGGGTGTTTTGCTGTATGACGATGTTACAGAGTCTGTTGATGAGGGTGTGGTGGGCTACGGTGTCGAACGCAGCAGAGAGATAGAGGAGGATCAGCGCCAGAGTTTCTCCATGGTCGAGGAGAGTTCTGATGTCATTTGTGGCAACGATCAGCATGGTCTCAGTGCTGTGGTTGCCATAGAATCCTGATTGTGAGGCGTCGAGGAGGTGAATGTATTCGGTGAGCTGTTGGTTGATGGCTTTTTGGAGTACCTTTGCTGGGTAGGGGAGCAGGGAGATCAGTCTGTAGTTTTTGGGGTTGGCAGAGGGTTTCTTTAGGAGGGGGCCTGACCTCTGCATGTTTCCATCTTTCAGGGAAGGTTGCTGTGGAGATGGAGGTGTTGAGGATGCCGGTGAGTTCCATGCTGATTGGGATGGTTCAGAGATTGGAAAGATGGTGGGGGCAGGGGTCGGTGGTTGCCCCGGAGTGGATGGACAACAGGATAGCTGTGGTGGCCTGAGTGGTAAGTGGGGTCCAGGTGGTGATCATTTGGGTGAGGGGTTGAGGTTGTCTAGGCTGAGCGAAGTGGGTTGTAGGTCGAAGTTGTTGTAGATTGTAGAGATTTTGCTGTGGAAGTAGTACAAAAGTGTGTCGCAGAGTTCTTGGGAAGGGTGGATGGTGTTCTCTGTGGCTGTCGGGTTGGAGAATTCCTTGACTATTTTGAAGAGCTCCTTTGTGTGGTTGACCGCTGTATCGATGCGGGCAGTGATGGCCGCTCTCTTGGCTTCCTTGAGGTGGTAGTTGCTGAGGGCTGCTTTGTGAACGGCTGTGTCGGAGGGGTTCTTGGTGGCGCGCCATATCTTCGAGTTTGTGACAGCTGCGCTTGGTGGTTCTGAGCTCTGCGGTGTACCAATTGGCTTGTTTAGAGGTTTTGTTGGCTACTGGTTTCAACGGGGCAACTCTGTCGGCGCAGTTGGTGATCCAGGCGGAGAAGTTCTAGATGGCCCGGTCAAGGTCTGCTGATGTTTTGGGATGTGTGGTGCCGAGGGTCTGTGTCCATTGAGTCTCAGTTCACTTGCCCCAGATGCAGTGGGAGGCGCTGTGGTGCTTGGTGATGGTGTTCTGGGTGTCAGAGATGGTGAAGTGAACAATGGTGTGGTCGGTCCAGGTGAGTCCCGTGACATGGGTGAATTTGATTCCGTTGCTAGAGGTGAAGACAGCATCGAGTGTGTGTCGGGCTGGCTTTGTGCACGGGTTCAGTGACTAGTTTGGCCAGACCAGACCGATGTTGTTCAGGCTCTCCAAGAGGGTGATGGAGTTGGTGTTGTTGGGGTCATCTATGTGGAAACTGAGGTTGTTGAGTAGGATGTAGTGGTGGGAGTCAATGTCTAGGGGGGAGATGAGGTTGGAAATGGCATTGCAAAAAGCTGGACGGGATCCCAGGGGTCTGTAGGCAAGAGTGCCTCTTATCATGGTCTTGGCGTTGGTCTGTAGGTGGAAGTTGAGGTGTTTCATGAGGGGCGCAGGGTCGTAGTCGGTGATGGTGCATCGGATGGTTTCCTTGAAGATGATGGCGGTGTCCCAGCCGTGTTTGTTGGTGCGGTCTCGGTGAATCATCTTCTAGTCATCAGGAGTGGCGGTGTCGGGTTCGAGGAGGGGTTGAGCAACGTTTTGGTGATGAAGGCAACGTCTGGGGAGATGATGGCAATGGTATCCCAGATTTCCATGGCGTGTTTGCAGAGGGAGCGGGCGTTGAGGAGGATTGGAGTGGAACGGGAAGGCGAAGTGGCAGTGGTGGCAGGTGAAGGGTCCTTTGGTTGATCGCAGGGAGGACGTGAAGCGGCTGTTTTTGCAGTTTCTGGGGTCCACGGCCATGAGTTCCTTGGTGGTGTAGGGATGGATGGTGGGTGGGCCAGGGGTCCTGGCACAGGGTGCGGTCCAGGTGTGGACGGAAACTGACAGGCTTGCCTTTGGCGTGCCGGCAGAGCAACCGCACAGCGGTCTCCTTAAGTAGTCTTGGGAGGTGGAAGGGTCTGTCAGGGAGGTGGGAGGGTGGGGAGCGGGAACCGCTTCGGAAGCGGTATGAAAACGGCGGGAACAGCGGGCAAAATACCAACAGAGGGGACAAACTCAAACTAAGTCAGCAAAAATAAACCAACAAAGTGAAATTAAATAAATACATCAATTGATCCAAAATCAAGTAAAATGCCACAATGACAAAATTAAGAATCAGACCCAACCAGGCAGGACCTGTGGACAGCGAGACCGATCAGGAGGCAGCAGTGACTGGGACCACAGTCCCAGACTCGTGGAACTGTGTCAGCAGCAACGGGGAGCAGCGCCATAACCAAGGATCCAGGACTACTCAATGGAGCCGTCCAGCAGCTTCCATAAGTAGTCCTGGGAAGTGGGAGGGGCTGTCAGGGAGGGGGGAGGTCAGGTAAGCAGGAACCGCGTTGGGAGCGGTACGAAAACGGCAGGCAAAATACCAACAGAGGGGACGAACCTAAACTGAGCATTGTCACATGGTAAAGCCCAGGCATGTATTTTTCCCTATGGAGCAGATCCTACCACGCTCATCTAGAATAAGAAAACTAGGTTTGCATCACCACTTTATTAGTGAGATTGAGAAACCATACTTTTGCTTCTTAATTCATATAATTCTACAGAACCTGTACATCTTATGCATCAATTGTACACCTTACATAGAAATACCACAGGATGTATGAATGCCAGAAGAATGTCAATATTAAAAACTATTGTACTAATACTTTGTCCTTTCCAACCAAGTTTACTTTTCAATGAGAGTCAATAAGAGCTCCAACCATCCTGTATGCAAATAATTTCAGAAAACAGCCAGTGAAGGGTACAAGTATTTTGTGTCTAAAACAAGACATTGAGTACATCCTATTGTAGTTAGTTGGAAATCCAAAACTACTGGGTACAGAGGTAGTTTTCATGAACTAATTGTTGAAGAACTTCCAACTGCAAGGCAAGGTTAACAGGCTAAATTGTAGGACAAAGACGTAAAGTGCACAGTTTTTGAAGTGTTGTCTTCTGGGATGGGTGCCCGAGGGGAAGTTATCTTAATGCTTCATCACAGAACGTGCCCACCGCGTATTTGCTCGTCGCCTGCCTCCAGAAGCCCCGCCAAGACCAGTAATTGCAAGGATCCTTTACTACAAAGACAGGGATGAAATCCTGACAGTGGCCAAGCTCCAGGGTACCATACTCTATGACTGGCAATGTATTTCAGTTTTCCCTCAGTAGACCAAAGCTGTTCAAACACTAAGAAAATTCTTTGAGGAAGTAAAAAGAAAACTCAGGGTAATGAACATCTGTTATATGTTGATCTGCACCGCAAAACTGAAGATAAAGTTGCAAGACTCTCTTCTTCACCTCCCTCCAAGAGGTGTGGGAGTGGGTCGAGGAGAGGTCAAGGTGCCCCAGGACCCGAACAGGACAGGCCACTGATTGGAGGCAGAGGACCAACCAACCCATGACTGAGATCAAGCCGCGCCTGTTTTAATTAATGAATGTCAAATTCAAGATCCTGGCTAAAATATTAACAACCCGCCTACCTCCAGTAATCACTAACCTGATGCACCCGGATCAGATCGGCTTCATGCCCCTTCAGGCTTCCTATATATAACATCAGAAGAGCCTTTAATGCACTTGTGGTGCGATTCAGACTGCAGGACCCCTTAGCGTTATTACTGATAGACTTCGAGAAAGCCTTTGATAGTATATCATGGGACTATGTGTTTAAACTCCTTACTTCACACCTTTCTTTGGAAGGGTGGCCAGGCCACCCAAAGGATTCCTTATCAAAGTGCTGCAAGTCCTCATTAGATTAATGTCTTGCCATGATCAATCCTATATTATATTAAAAGGCTGCACACCTACTTGTGCTAAACAAGTTCTCTTGTCCTATAGGTATGGGGATGGATCCAGCCTATGCAACTGAGCTACGGGTGTTGAGAGAAGGTACCACACTTCAATTCTTATATGATGCTAAGCTACCGACCTCCGCCACTCCCTGAGGTTCCCCCTGTGACAAGGCTTCTGGTGACGACATAGAAGACCTCTCAGAGACACATAGGGTGGGCAGGAAAGTTGACTGCCCAGGCCGCTCCACCTTATGGATGGGCACCATTGTGCTGGAGGCATCGGCATAGGAGGGCTTTGAGGTATGGGATTACCTGGATATCTCCTAACAAGGAGAGATGACATCAGAAGACACAATAAAGCTCTGAGAAGTACATGCCTTGCTTCACACACAGTTTTACCACTAACTTCAACTCGGACACGGACCTACACCTTTCTTAAGTGACTTAGAGAATATACCAGACTTTAATCCGCTGGAAGCAAAATTGATTATGTCTCCCCTCCCACTTAAGGTGAAAATATGATGTATATACGGGTGATCCCAACAGCGATGTATCCAGCTTTAATTGCTGGGTGACCTCCGCTTTAGACAGTGTTGCCCCACTCAGAACGGTGACGTACGTAAGAAGGAAACCCTCTACCCCCTGGTTCTCCGTGGAATTACGTACAGTGAAAAGCCTTTGCAAGAAATTAGAATCTTCTTGGCATAAATTATACGATCCGGTGGCTAAAGGCCTCTACAAAGAGGCACAAAAAAAAATTTAATTGGCTCAAGCGTAGTACTATGAGGGAATATTTCTCTAGCCAGGTGAAACAATCTGACAACTTGGCTAGAGAGATGTTTAAAATAGTCCAAAGCTTTATTAATCCCACGGCTCCGGACAGCACAGTTGTGCCATTTCATACCCTCTGTGCTGACCTGTCTGACTATTTTGAGGAGAAAATACAATTGATTTACTCCGCCTTCCCTCTATTAACCTGCTTGCCCTCTCATTTACCCTCTTTCACCCCAGACCCCCCCGGCCCCTGGTCTGAATTTCACCTGTTTCCACCTGAGGTGTCACTAAAGGAACTGTACAAGTGGAAGTCAGGCTCCCCGGGAGATCCGTGCCCAGCTCGGTTCTTTAAACTACTGGCCCCTTGGCTTAATCCGCTCCTGAACCAGATCTGGAACTCCTCCCTGACATCTGGTATCTACTCAGCCGCCTGGAAACAAGAATTCTTGCTGCCTCTGCTTAAGAAATCTGACGCGGATCCTGCGGAGCACAAGAATTTAGGCCTATCTCTCTTCTGCCAGCTCCAGCGAAAATCCTGGAAAAGGAAGTCCAGAAGCAACTGGCCAAATTTCTCGAATCAAATGACTGCTTCCATGACTCGCAATCGTGTTTTAGAGCTGGGTACAGCACAGAGACCGCACTTCTTGAAGTCTCTGAAACCATCCGCGAATCTGTGGATCGGGGTGCCTCAGCTATGCTGGTGTTGCTTGACCTGTCCGCAGCTTTCGACACTGTGGCCCACCCAATTCTTTTGGAGAGACTGAGACAGGTTGGAGTGCGGGGTACTGCCTTGTCCTGGCTCCAATCGTTCATGGAGAACGCTCACAGCAAGTATTTTTACGCCCCTACATTTCCACCAAGAAAAGTCTGTGGGGTACCTCAGGGTTCAGCGCTGAGCCAGCTTCTTTTCAATGTATACCTGGCTCCCCTGGCAACCTTAGTCGAGACATGGGGTGTGAGTGTAGTCTCCTACGCTGATGACTCAGCTGGTGTTTTCTTTTAAAGAACACTTGGAGGCGGCCTTTCTCAATTTTAAGCAATGCCTGAAAAATATCTCAGCCTGGATGATGGAGAATTGCTTAAAGTTAAACACCGAGAAAACTGAGGTCTTATTTTTCAGCCAGGCAGCACCGCCACCCTCTAATCTGTGGTGGCCCTCAAAACTGAACCCACCACCTACCCTGGTGGATTCAGCCAGAAATCTGGGGTTTAAATTTGACAACGACCTCTCCTGTAAGACCCAGGTGTGCCATGTCTCCTATATGCTTCTGGAAGCTAAGAGCATTGAGAAAAGTTCTTCACTTTCCTGCCGGAGGTCTGCAGGAAGACTACGGTCCATGCCCTGGTAACTTCCCAGCTGGACTATTATAATGGCCTCTACCTGGGGCTTCCAGCTTACCTGATTTGCAGACTGCAAATGATTCAAAACGCAGTGGCCAGATTAATTAGGAAAGTGCCATTTCGCCATCATATTTTCCGACATTTGCAGCACCTCCATTGGCTTCCAGTTAATAGGAGGATCAAGTTCAAGGCGCTCACATTGGCCTACAGAGCCACCAGAGATCAGGGTCCAGGCTATCTGAGGCAGAGATTGCAAAGATACCAACAAGACCGGGCCCTGAGATCAAACCACCTGCGACTACTCAAGGTTTCCCGCTTCATTAAGGCCAGGATAGGGGGCAGAGCGTTAGCGGTGAAATCTGCGTAAACTCTAGAATACAATTCATCTCTGATCAGGGTGGTGATCTGAAAAGAAGTCTACAGCATGGGCCTGTTCCAAAGGTGTAAAAAAGGGAATCTTTTAACAGATTAATCCGGGATATTTGGGACACTTCAAACACTGCTGAGTAGACCAGTGGTTTGGAATCCAAAGCTTGCCCTACTAAACATACTTGAAGACGAAGGTTTTACAAGGATGAGGCAGATTCTCCTCAGTTTAGGTCTAGCGCTTGAGAAAAATTATATATCATAAAACTGGAGACAGGCACCCCCCTCCTTAGCTTAACTCAGTAGAAAAGGGGCATACTAGAACAACCTATCTGTGAGGTATGGAAGCACCCCCGAAACATCAGAAGATCTGGTGGGAGTGGGAGCAACTTCGAGTTAATGAGGGGAATGCTTTGTGATGTTTTATTCACAGTTACTATAAAGGAATGGGGTGACTACATAATGTCTATTGCCATAACACATGATTTTGAGGTGTTGGGAACACAGTTGAACGCAATAAGAAACATGTGACATAATGCAGAAGAAATTTCTGCGGGCATGTGCGTAAAAGTGCTTGGTGTTCTGTATTATCTGTTTGCTACAAAATGTTAAAAAAAAGAAATCTATTAAAGAGATTTGTTAATAAAAAAGGGAGGTAGAGTGTGGACAAAGGGATCATTGGTCTGAACATTCAGGAACTCATCATCAAAACTTTATTTTGCCGCTAAGATAACGGCATAAAAATTATTGTACACACAATCATCATTATTAAAATTAGTCTAAATTAAAAAGCTCATGCCTATATACAGTCCATAGATAGAAAATGCAATTAAAATTAAGAGAATAAAATCAAGCCAGGTCTAAAGATAAAAATTCTTATGCGTGTATAGAAGATTATGTTGGCCTAGCCCTTAATTTAATTGTAGCACACTACCTACAAGAGCAATCACCTCCTTTTTACGGTAGACCAAAGGAACAAGGCCAAGCAGTAGCATACAAGAGGATCAGCTAATAACTGGAAACAAAGGGCTGGACAGCATTGTCTAAAATGGAGTCTACGCATAAGCGGAAGAATATGTCTATTCCTTTCCTCAGTATATATCTTACAAAAACATAAAATGTAAATCAGACTGGGGAGATCGTGCATCACATGGGCAAACAGGAAGTGCATCAATAGAATAGATATTGGGTTGTCGGCCTAGCATAAGCGGACTGTATTGCAGTCGAAACCTCAATAATATATATCTGTGTTGGGGGTTTGTAACAAAAGACAGGTATGAGGTTGCAGTATTATTTATGCTAGGTGCTAAAAAGTATTGTTCGACCATAGTCTTGTTACAATTAAGTTCCCACCTATCTCTTCCCAATTTATCTAGTGGTCGGCCCTTCAATTCTTTCCTTGAGACTGTCAGGCATATCGTAGGGTCCTCGTATAGTTTGTGTAAACCAATTGCCTGCAAATTAATCTCAGTATATTGTAGCCATTTTATCTTACATACGCCATCTAACTTCAGACAATCCTTCAAGATATCTCTGGTTAGGTTTAACGATTCTTTCCTCCATACTGAGTGGCACGGTAAAATCGGTGCAATAAGGATCTGATCCGTAATATAGGGCAAATTCAACTCTATGGCAATTATAAGAGGAGCAGGATTGCGGGACACACGTCAATCTTTTCAGGAAGCCGTCCTCTATGCATTGTAATGTTGATACGTCAGTTGTGCCCCAAATGGCTGTCCCATAAGAGGCAACAGATATTATTTTTGCCTCATAAATCTTTTTTATTATCTCTAACGGTTTAGAACAGAGTTTTTTAATGAAGCTGAAGAGTGCCCCAATGCTTTATTCATTAGGAGCCCTCTATTTGCCACCATATTCTGCCAGGTATTTTTACCAACAAATGTGACCCCTAGATAATTGAAGGTATCTACAACCTCCAATTTCCGACCTTCTATGAGCAATCTAGGCTATTTCTTCATCTCTGGCCTGCCACAAGTACAAAGGACTTAGATTCGTTTACCCTCAGGGCCAAGTTATTCATAAATTTTGTGTACTCCTCCATGAGTCTCTGCAATGCATTGCAAGTTCGTGCCAACAAAACGGCATCGTCTGCATAGAGGAGAATTGGGACAGGAGCTGACTTAATAAAAGGGGCATCTATAGTGGACCCAACCAGGGCCAATTCCACAGCGTTAGTGTACAGTGCAAATAAAAAGGGGGCGAGAACACACCCCTGTCTAACGCCGCGGGTAATTCTAAAGTGTCTTGTGCATTCGCCCTCTCTCCCATAATGGACACAGGCCATAGCATCGAAGTACATCTCATGAATAAAATTGATTACAGCAATCTCGATTCCCATGACTTCCATTATGGCCCACAATTTAGAATGGACCACACAGTCAAAAGCGGCTGATAAGTCCATAAAGGCCATATAAAGATGGCCGTTCTTAGCCGCTGTGTACTTTGCAGTTATCTAATTTAAATTAAGGCAGTGGTCAATAGTCCCTTTGCCTTTCCTGAAACCATATTGAGTGGGAATTAAGAAGTTCCTTTCAAGAGCCCAGTCCTCCAGTTTATTCAGAAGTAAACGCCCCATTAATTTTGCCGTACTATGAAATAGTGAAATCGGTCTATAATTTTTTTGGGATTGCCTTATCCCCCTTTTTATAGACTGGAATTATGACCGTCTTTTTCCAAGATGGCAAAACGCCTGAACGGGCTATAGTATTAAAAACGTTTGTAAGTAATGGTGCCCACAGCTCCTGGTTATCTAGAGAAAAAAATCAATTGGGACCCCATCGGGTCCAGGTGCTTTAGATCTACTGCACTGATTAAGGACACGTTTCGTTTCTTCCAAGCCAAAGGGTATAACTCCAGGGGTTGGCGCACTGGAGTCTACAGACGGGTGGGTTACCTCCCCTATTTTCCCAAAGACTTCTTCAAAATGCACCACCCATGCCTCCTCGGTCAAATGTGTATCGAGGGTGATCTCTGTCTCATCTCTTAAGAAGGGGGCATTAATTGTACTCCAGAAATCCCTGCTATTCTTTAGTGCTACTGCTCGGAGTATTTTCTCCCAAGTCTCCTCCTTCAGAACCCTCAGCCTGGCTACTCTCGCTTCTTTATAGGAGTGGCGTAATGATCTTACCAAGTTGACATCTCTCAGGTCAGACCTCAAAGCAACATGAAGGTTTTTTTGCGCTTTCGTACAAGTGTCATCCAACCAGGGGATCTCCCGCAGTTCTGATGCGAGATTGAGCGAAGCAGATTACCTTGGATTTCTGCTAGGATCCGAGCAACAGCTGCTAATGTGTCATTGCCAAATGTATTTGGCTCTAGACTTATTATAGTTTCCCGCTTCATTTTGGCAACAATTCCCTCAATAAAATTTGGAGTGTCAATTTTATCCCATTTCAGAGCGACCCCATTTTTCCTTGCGATGGAGGGCTTTGGTATTAGATTCTTAGAAGGTCTTAGTCTTTGTCCACCCAGCACGTGAAATGTGAAGGCAGCATGGTCACTAAAGGCATTAAAATGTGTCTTAATATGGGAAAAATTGCCTCTGATGGATTCTGAGACCAAGATGTAATCAATAGTTGAATAGTAAGACCGAATAAAGACCGTAAAATCTAATTGGCCCGTTTTGGGGTCATATGAGTTAATTATCTCAAGGCTATTAAATACTGACAGTCTATTCAAAGTATTCCCATATTCATTATGCCTGAAATGTGGGAAAAAGTCCCCAATACCATCAATCAGCCACCATGCTGAGGAGCCAACCCTGTTACAGTTATGGGCATTGAAGTCGCCCATCCAAACTATATCGAGGGATCTATGGTGAGATGTCATAAGGTTGCCAATGTCCCTCTCCAGTGGTTCCAGCACAGTTGCCATATTACCTTCAAAGGTGTTGTTGTAAAAGTTGATCAGGATCCAGTCCCAACCTTTATGGCCCTCACACAGAAGGATATGATAACAGGATGAAGCATTTAAAAAATGTTTTACCTCAAGTCTAGCTGTATAAGCGACTAGGGATACTATTCCCCCAATGGGCTGGCCGGCTCTAGATGGCACCTCATCGGTTTGAAAAGAGCAGTACCCATCTATTTAAATCTGGTCAATTTCCCAGGTTTCTTGGATGCATAAAATGTAATAGTATGTCACATGCGCCAGCCAGTCGGAGTTACTTTTTTTCTGGCTGTAGCCCGCTATAGTCCATAAAATGATTTTTAAGGCTTCCAGATCATTTCCTGTCGTGTAGTTCCTATATGACCTACACAGGATCTGCGTGTTTGGATAACAAACTGTGGGATTGGTGGCAGACTGATTCCGTGCACCCCCACCGGATACGTTAGCCTATCTGTATTAGCTAGCTCACAGTGCCACTATAATCTCCTCTTACCAAGGAGAGAATAGATTCTGGCAACCTCAGAACATGACAACCCTGATCTCTCAGAATCGTGGAAACAATATACTACCTTTTGCTCAGTCACTCGTGCTCACTTAGTTTGTCTCAGAGAGATACACAGAATAAACAGTCTGGGCGTTTTCAATAAGTATTTATTGAACAGTTATTATTCTAGTGTAAAATAGATGAGCTGCAAAAACCATTATACAGTAGCAGAGATATATGATTAGCACTACTACGAAAGTAAAGGGATGGTATAGTTCTACCATCTTGCAGAAATCATGAATATATACAAGTACATAAAACACATGATAAAAGGTGCGTACTCCTACGATGCCTCCCTAACTAGATGTACCTAAATGTACCTAGCATCTGTGTAGGTGTTATGCCAAGAATCCCTCTAGGATTTAGTTAACCCCATTACCTGAGAATGAGAGAATACGGGACCCCGTCCTGGTCTCGAGTTGGACACCCCGCGAGGGATTTTAGACCACTGCGAGCTGCAGTGTCTGCATGCAGGAACCTTCAGCATCTCTGGCAGTGTGTCAGCCGGGAAGTCTCGGTCTCCTCTATCTTTCTAAGCAAGATGTGATGTGTATATATAAAACATAGGTCTCCCCAGGGGTCCTACCTTGCTGTGTTACTGTGTGGGCCTAAAGGATGACGTCGGGCCTGAACTTTATACAGAGATATTATACAGGAGATGTTCGTCCTGCTGTTAGTCCTGCTGTGCCTCCAAGAACCCTCATGCATAATCTATGAGATTCGAACTAGGGGGAAACCCGCGTTCTGAATGCAGTGTTGTATGTAGGTAAAAGGTCAGTCCCTAAGAACCGTTATGTATGTAATGTAGGGAAGAATATAGGTGAAAGGTTGCAATGTTACATTCGCCTATATAGGGTACCTATATGGAATATAACACCCACTCCTCTTCCGACTGGACGACATATGTAACTTACTACTGTACTACTAGCCTAACTAGATATTGGTACGCACAAAGCTTAAAAACATCTGCTTAGCTAAAATGTTTAAAAACTTCTAAAAAACAAATTCTAAAAACTTAAAAACTGTCTTAAAAAAGTTTCTGCAAGCCATAGCTCTAAAGTGTCCATAGTAATAGTCCAAAGCACTAAAAGCATTAGAAAGCCATGTATGCCCAACAAATGAAAGGAATGTCAATTTAGTTTCATAGTTCCAAATTTGAGCTTGTTTAAAAAAAGAGGCAAATTTCTTCCAGCACACGACGAGCCAAATGAGTCAATTGTTTATGTGTCCTAGCTGGTAGACGCAACATTCTCGTTGCTTGCTTTCGCAGTAGATGGCCCCTGTAGCACCTCGCAGAGTATGTCAATTGAGCACAGATGATGTTCCACACTGTCCACAGCTGGTGCTGGGGCAGCCTGTGCGCCGTCCAAAGCCTGGGTGCCAGTGGAGGAGCCGGTGTCAATACCAACAGGTGCAGTTACTACCTGCAGTGGCTCAAGGAATGCCGCCACCAGCATTGGAATACGCTGAGGACACTGCATAACATGTGCCGTTATTGGGTCCAGTAAAGCATTCATGTCCGGCTGCGCACATGATGGGAGTGTCAAACAAAGGTCTAACGCATTCTTCTCCGCAAAACAGGCCTCGGAGGACAGGTAAGATGCAGCCCATCCAGACTGGTCGAAATTACAAGAACCAAGATGCACTCAGTTCTCTTAGGCGAGGCATGCCTAGATGTTGTACCATGCGGTCACAGTATTTGCGCTCCAGGAGAGCTTTTTCCATCTCCTTGGTGACTGGGACGTCCATTGCGTAGCAAATATAAAACAATCAGGATACCTGCTGCTAGGAACAGGATGAGCGGAAGTCCTCCAAAGATGCTTCCGAATACGGAGTGTATGAAGTTTGGCATAACTCCAAGTACCGTTTGAAAGGTGCACAGAAGTCCCGAACCTATGGTCTTAAAGAGGTGGACAATGCTTGTCGTATCAGACATGTTAAAGATACGATTTACCATTTCTGCGAAATGGAATGGGCAGTTTGTATGGATAAGCGCCTGTATCTCTGCCGAAGACCTTGCGATCTGGAGATCAAAAGTCTCTCGAGCGGAGGTTAAGGGCACAGACTTCTGTAGAAGCATGGCTTTCATTCTGCTTAGAGTATCAAACCGTATTAATGAAACATTCAGTGAAGGCCATGAAGGCGCCTCCCTGACTGTATGTGTCGGTTGAAACAATGCTTGCATACAAGTAACCCTGGAGCTCACGGTTACCAGATATGCGATGCCCGGGAGCATTCCGCAACAGCCTTGACTGTTCAGCATCAAGTAACTCCCATTTGAAAGTAGCCTGAATGCTGGAGTAATCACTGCAGCTGGGGCACCCCTCAAATGGCAGGACAGGTTAGCCACAGAACCATTACAAGCCCCGTGCAGCATTATATCCTGGCATATGAGTGATCCACTTAAAGCGTTCTCACAGTTTGTACCGCTTAGAAACACTTCTCGATCCCCACTCCGGCATCGAAATCTGTATGGTAATACCCATGATTCCTTAATGTATTCCTTACCCATTTCTTCATATCTGCCTGCCTGCTTTTGTTCAAGGCAATACTGAAACTGAAAAGTAGTGACCGGTAGAGTTATGTGGCCATGGATTAGCCATTCTGTGGACGGTGATTCTGCCACTGTGAATGCTAATCTGTCCAGTTTTTCGATAAGCAGCATTGTATATTTTGCTCCCCTTTGTGCCATTTCTATCTGTTTATCTGTTAGATTGTATTCAGAAAACAGAGACGTACTGTTGATAAAATGCCAAGGCATGTAGCCTGCACGGAAAGATTGCAGTGTCCAGCTTAATAACATAATAGAATGTAATTGAGATTGCCCGTGTTGTAATATGGCCAAATCTTGTTCTAGTAGGTCTATCGCAGAAGATACAATGTTGCCTAAGGAATATATCCTGGAGGTCAATGTAGTTAACCCATTGTCTACCACTGCTAGAGATTTTTCTAGATTTATACGGTCTCTCTCACGTAATCTCTCTGCGTCCTCTTGTTGGGATATTTTCCATATTTCATTGTAGACAGCATAATAGAAACGTTTCTGACAGGGCTTCCTGGGACCTAGTAAAAAATCCCGAAGATCCACATCCTGTGACAGTAAGGATAAGTGTTGTTTCACCTTTGTGAGTGTTGAGGTTTTTAGCCAATCAAGGCAGAACTTCCCAACACTGTAGGATGTCACTACCCCTGGATGTTCTCTCTGTACATAATGTGGATCTGGCCTATGGATAGCGAAACCTTAGTTTTTACCCATGAATCTCGCCTGACAACTATTCGTTTCTGTGGGCCAAATCAATCATTTCTTCCAATCGGGTCTGATCTGTTGTATTGTATAATGTCATTCAACGTAATCTCTTTCTTTGATGTTATGTTACCCTCGGTGTGTGATGGAGTTGGCAGCCGAGGTGTGTTCAAGTCTTTGTTCTTGGCTATTCCAAGGCAAGACGTCTGTTGCACTGTCTCGTTCAAAAACATGATTTGTTGAGGGTTAAGGCACGCTCTAAACAAAGCTTCTGTTCCCTGAATTTGCCATTCTCTAGTACTCCAGACTGATTTTAAGTCTATGGTGTCTTTCCATAAGTCGAAACCTTGTTCAGACAACTGGGCAATAGAGGAAGCAGAGTAAATCTGTTTGGTATTTGTTAACATATTTTTCTGTGCTGATGTCGGTGCAACCTTATAATAATATGAGGCTGGGTCAGACATTAAACCCTGAAAAATATGGAAACTTGTGTAAATGTTTTTGAAGTGCCTTTCGGTGGTGTTGGACAATGTTCCCACTGGTGGTAAGTGAACACATTTCTAGGATTAGCAGATTTATGCAAAAAGTGATGACCATAGTGTTGATAACAATACATAGTTTCAAAATCTGATGTGCTTTCCAATGTTTCACTATTCGAAAATGCAGCAGATGTTTCCAAATCAGACATGTTATTTACAGTCCCAAAATCCCAATCATCGGAAAATGTACTTGAGGTAATGAGATCACTCAACGATATTTTAAATAAATGAGGTATTCTTAAAATTTCGGTCGGACCAAATATATCGAAATCAACCTTGTCCCAAACTATACCATCGAGTATAGGAACTGCTGTAATGTTCACTGATGACAAGTCTCTTTGTTCTCGATGAGATGATTGGTGTGGTTTTAAAATTAAGTTCACCTTTTGGGCTTCAGAGCTTTGTTGAAGGTATTTTCCATTAATAAGCATGCTAAAAACTATTACTAAGCCTACCCAGAAAAGAAAGAAAAGTATTCCGGTGATTACACATAGTTCTAACCAAGGTGACACCAGGTAAGTCTTTTAGGAAAGTTCAGAAAGTCTTTAACTTGCTGCTGGCGTGATTTTTGGACTGGCATCGTTTCAGGTTCGCTTGGATCCAAAGAAAACGTATCAAAGTTTATGAAGTAGCCAGAAGCAGTTCGATCAATTGTTGGTATTGCATCAGGATTTGTGGAAATCGTAGTTTGCTCTCGTTGAGGCATGTTGAGGTATACATCTGTATTTGGTCGAATTGATATTTGTCTGTCATTTTGACTCTGAATTTGAACTTCAGGTTCAAGGGGAACGAGTTCCATAGCATTGTTGCTTAGTCCATCATTCCGTGTCGGGTACTCTTCGAACGTGATGAGTCTTTCCGTTTGAACTTCTTGAATTGTAGCGAGAGGAGGGCGTCTGCTACTTTGGAGTCCACGTTGCCTACCACTCAGTATCGGCCACATAGTGTGGTTTGATTAGGTCGATTGAGACAAATCTTTTCTCCTTTTTTCCGGCAAGAGGCAGCAGAAGTACAGTTCTTGTTCCTTCGACTGCTAGGACCTGTACAGGCTTTCTGTACGATGGCCCAAATTCTTTTTTGATTGCTATTTTCTCTCTGACCAGATCCCTGACTTTTGGGATCCAGACAGGTCTTGCCGTGACTGATTTGACTTCCCCAGTGGCGGTCTGCTTCAGGTGGACATTACTTTGTTGCGTCCTGGATTCATTTGGATCCTGTAAAACAGCCAAACGATCATGGATGTCAAAATGTTGTTCATCCGCCACTGCGCCTTCACAATCCAGATCAGGTACCCACATTCTTGTCCCAAATAGGACCTCATATGGAGTGACCCCCCCTAGAGAACTTCTTGGCATGTTGTTCAATGCTCTCTGAACTCCATACAAATGCTTCACCCAACTTTCACCCGTGCCTAATACTCTAGCTGCTAAAGACTGCTTTAAGTCTCCGTTTTTCCTCTCCACGACCGAATTTCCCTCGGGATGGTACGGAGAGGAGTATTGCAATGCTACACCCAATCCTCGCATGGCCTCCTTGTAAGCTCGAGAGCTAAACGCAGGGCCCTGGTCAGAATGTAATGTGCCAATTGCGTATGTCCCTATAAAGACTCGCAAATCTTTTATAACAGTTCGAGCGTCAGCCGAGCGTTGGGGCCACACCCAGAGGAATCTTGAGCAGGAATCCACTGCAACCATGATATACCTGTAAGCCCCATCTCTTTGTAAGGGGCCGCAGTGGTCCAAGTAAACACATGCTAGTGGTTTATCAGATATTAATAAAGGTGTCTGTGCTGAACGTGTTACGGTGGAACCTTTCATCTGCTGGCAGATGTCGCATTTCAAGACATAGTCTTTAGTCTGCTTTGTTAATCCAGGCCACCAATAGCGTTGTTTCAATAAGGAAACAGTCGCCGTAACTCCTGCATGTGCAGAACCTATCCCTTCGTGTGCTGCTAGAATTAAACCTAACCTACGATCCATGTTTGGAATTACTCTATCCCCCACTCCAGGAATCTGAGCAAATGGAATGTTATTGGCATACTTGAGTGGAAACCTTTTTGGTACTGCTCCGCTGTTTTTGCGACAAGCATTGATAGCTACCAAATTCTCACCGTCTATTCTTGTTTTAGAACGAGTGATTGAGCTACGGAAGCCGTGCGTAGAGCCCCCTTTGCGGCTTCATCAGCCAATGAATTCCCTTCAACGTGAACGCCATCACGCTGATGACTCAGTGTATGTATCACGTGAGCCCTCTGAAGTTCGGTTTTCAACTCCACTACCTCTTCCCATAGCATTTTATGCTTAATTGTGCCACCTTTTGCATCTTTGAACCCGTTTTGAACCCAGTGCTTCAAATATTCATTATATGACTGCACACAGTAAAAGGAATCGCACACAATTAGTGTGGGGAATTCTTGATCTGTGTTCACCAGTGCCAGTATCAAGGCTTTTAACTCTGCCAGCTGTGCCCGTGCAGTCTCCTAAAGATTGCGTTTTTGTGCAACTTGGGTGGAACCTTCCATCCCGCATGCGACCTTTAACGATTGCGCATGCTGCGCTATAATGTTGCTTACTTTCTATTGCCGGTTGAGCAGATCCGTCCGTGTAAATTATATATTCATACTGATCTAGAGACATTATTTCGTTTGGTAGAGGATATTCTTGTTCGTATTGCAGAAATGCTTGTGTCTTTAAATTTGGGTCGTACCTGTATTCTACATCTGTTGCAGTGAGAGAATTAGCCCATTGTATCCATCTCCGATGTGAGGCTTTAGCGTTAGGAACGCTCGCCTTTGTTGCAGCCTCAAAGGCTGGAACCGGAGTCACTACTATTATTCGTTTCCCCTGAGCCAGTGCTCTCTCTCTCACTACAGCAGTCTGTACTGCTGTTAGAATCTTTTCTGTAGATGCAAAGCGCATCTCAGCATGTGCACAAATGTGATTTGTATGCAATTGGTACTGTTTCACCTTCATTATATGTTAGATAGGTGTACCCAGATTGACACGCAACTATACGTATACCAGGTTGCGTACGTTTACGCGTGTCTGTAAATGTTTGGAAGCTATCATGTCAGCTTGTAAGGATCGAAGTGTATCTGTGTATTCCTGTGTCCATTGTTTTACTGAAAAATCAGGTTTTATTAAATCGTAGAAAGGTTTTACTCTTTCTGCGTAATCCAAAATGTAAGTTCGACCAAAATTTAGGAATCCCAGGATTGATTGTAAATTTTTTCATGATTTTGGAGGTTAGAGCAGCGCACATTTCTCTAAAATATTGGCTGCCAGGCTTCATTTGAAAGCTCATATCCTAAAAACAGGACACTGAGGTGGGCAATTTTTGATTTTTTAAAGTTGAATTTGTAGCCCTCAGAGGCAAATCCCAAAATTATGGTATTCACTCTGTTCAAGTGCTCCTCTAGGTCATCGTCCGTTAGATAAATATCATCCACATAGGACAATGCCTCTTCATCCAAATTTTGAAGTAACTCAGTTACTCTGGCCGAAAACAACCCCGGGCTGTTCTTATACCCTTGGGGGAGTCGACAAAAGTGACGCTGGGACCCTAGCGCTGAGAACGCTGTTAGATGCCTGCTTTCAGGCGCTATATTTTGGCAGAAAAATCCATTTGAGATATAAAGTGTCGTTTTATATTTTTTCCGCACAATATTATTCATTAATGCGGCGCTGTGTGCATTTTGGACTGCAAATGTCTTAGTGCAAGTGTTTAAATGTCTGTAATCTAAAACTAAACTATATGAATTGTCAGGTTTCATGACCAGAAACAAAAGATTGTTCATTGATGAGGTGCAATTTTCGATCACCCCTTGGTATTCAAGTTGATCTAAGATCTCCTTGACCTGTTTTTTAGCTTCTTGCTTTATTGGATACTGCCTCTGTGCAGTTGGAGTCTTTTTGAAAGGAATTATGTGGTGGGTTGAATCCTCATGCCATCCAACATGGTTTTTATATAATGCCGGAGCCTGGGCTACGGCCCACTCCTGTGCATATGTGTGTTTTAGGTGCCTGGGAATATGGTCTGAGAATGATGGTAAAATTACCGTTTCTCCTTTAGGGCAATCCATGACGAATGCTGGCGGCCAATCTTGTTCAGCTAACAAGATGTCATAGCCAAATGACAGATTCTCCCATAAGAGACCTCTAACTGTCCTACATTTGTCCCCCTCCATTTGGAGTGTTATTTCATATAACTTATGTGGGACACTTACCCTAGTAACAAGTGTCTCTACCGTGATATAATCATTCAAGTCCGCTGTCACCAGAAATTCCATCAGGTTCTGGTGAGCTATTGTTACTTGTGCTGCGCTGTCTAGCATCGTCAGAGCCCATTCCCCGTTCAGTAGTCGAGTCCTCAGAATTCTGGGCAGGTCTGATCTTTAGACCTGCAACCTTCTTCTTTTTGAACTGTGGCTTTTGCTTTGGTTTCTCTTCTTTTTTAGAAGTGTATTCTTGAGCGTTCTGCTTGTCTCTGGACTTTGTACGCTCTTCTTGTCTGTCTGACCGTCCTTCCCTCTCGGAGTTTTTCGATGAACCCTGAAAGGAACGAGAGGAACGTGTATCAGTATCCTGATACCTGTAAGGTTTCCTAATATTATCCCTATTCCTAAGGCTATACCTCTTTTCAGAGGGCTCCTGTGGAGGAGATCTACCTCTGGATTGAGATCTGTTTCCTTTAAAGTTTTGTTGTTTTTTATTGTCCCACTTCTTCTTTGTCAAAGCAGGTGTCTGCTTAGAAGTGTCCTTTTCAGGACTGCCCATCAGTTGTGGTTTTAAAGCTTTCCCATCCAAACTGTCTCTACCTAATTCTGCATACGCAGTTTCAATTATTTTCGGTAGTTCGTGTTGTTGTTCTAAAGGTCTGAACTCCCTTAGGCATTGGCGGATAGCCACTGAAGCTGCTTCCCCCTTAATGTTAGCTAGTATTATGGCTGATACCTGGGCGTAGTTACCTAGTAACTTCATCCCTAAGTTCAGAGCAGGCTCTGCTCCATACTCGTTTTGTATTTGTCTCAATACATCTGGTACTACTGCTAATGACGGGATACCATGAGTTCTGATATAAATGGCAGCAAAGAATGTACCCCAAGTGGTACAATCCTCTATTTGTGGTGTTATCCCCATGGGCAAGCAGACTGTTAGCATTCTGTGTTTTTCATACGGGGTAGTATTCGGGAATACTGCCTCTAGCTGTGTTATTTTCTGAGCTACCCAGAATGGCATTTGTTCACGTTTTGTGGGCATTTTACCCATCACCGCGTGTAATGTTTGTGGTGTGATTTTAGTTGCTGTACCCTGAACTTGAGTTCCATTTGTTGCAACAACTGCTGGTTGGACTGTAAGTCTCCTCATGACGAATTGCATCAAGTTTCTGTATATTTTTATTAATTCTTTGTGTTGTGTGAGTAAGTCTCCTGGTGGCATTGTTTCAATGTCAGGATGTGGTGTGTAGGCCGCTAATATTGGCCATGTTGCCCCTTCTCTTCTGAGCGGGCCGAGTCTCACTCTTCTTCTTATATGGGGTAGGGCGCCTTTAAACCAGTATAAGTGTTCCTGGTATGTGAGTGGAACCTCAATGTCCTCAAACGGACAATATTCCGCTGGTGCATCTCCTTCTGTGTACGAGTGAAATGTTTTTGTTCTTGCATTTGCTGCCGGGAATGTAACCCACGAATAAAATACCTCTGTTCTGTAGGATTCGTGTGCCTCAATCACAAAAGCTACTATACCACCCCTGGCTGTTACACCATGCGCAAGTAGTTTCAGGGTGACTGTATTTCTCAAATTTTATGCAATCTGAATTGCATCTGTATTTTCTTCTTCATCTGGGAGGTGCAAACTTTGCACAACTCTCCCCGCGTTTTCCACGTCTTCAGTCATTTTTTTTTAGAGGAAGAAGATTTTCAAGGAAACTAATATAAGGTGTTTTTGAACAATTTTAGGAACACTGTGTCCTTCAAGCTTGATTAACCAACAGCCAATAAATAGGATTTTTTAGCCTACTCAGCTGTGGTGGAGTTTGTGCCCACCCACTTCAGACGTCTCTGGTGTTTTGTGAGTAGGGGTCTCTGAGAATAGCACGACTGAACTACTCAGATTCTACTGTTAAATAAACACCCAACCAACGTTGGCGGCGCCATGTCGTGTAGTTCCTATATAACCTATACAGGATCTGCGCGTTTGGATAACAAACTGTGGGATTGGTGACAGACTGATTCCGTGCACCCCCACCAGATACGTTAGCCTATCTGTATTAGCTAGCTCACAAGGATCTGATCCGTAATATAGGGCAAATTCAACTCAATGGCAATTATAAGAGGAGCAGGATTGCGGGACACACGTCAATCTTTTCAGGAAGCCGTCCTCTATGCATTGTAATGTTGATACGTCAGTTGTGCCCCAAATGGCTGTCCCATAAGAGGCAACAGATATTATTTTTGCCTCATAAATCTTTTTATTATCTCTAACGGTTTAGAACAGAGTTTTTTAATGAAGCTGAAGAGTGCCCCAATGCTTTATTCATTAGGAGCCCTCTATTTGCCACCATATTCTGCCAGGTATTTTTACCGACAAATGTGACCCCTAGATAATTGAAGGTATCTACAACCTCCAATTTCCGACCTTCTATGAGCAATCTAGGCTATTTCTTCATCTCTGGCCTGCCACAAGTACAAAGGACTTAGATTCGTTTACCCTCAGGGCCAAGTTATTCATAAATTTTGTGTACTCCTCCATGAGTCTCTGCAATGCATTGCAAGTTCGTGCCAACAAAACGGCATCGTCTGCATAGAGGAGAATTGGGACAGGAGCTGACTTAATAAAAGGGGCATCTATAGTGGACCCAACCAGGGCCAATTCCACAGCGTTAGTGTACAGTGCAAATAAAAAGGGGGCGAGAACACACCCCTGTCTAACGCCGCGGGTAATTCTAAAGTGTCTTGTGCATTCGCCCTCTCTCCCATAATGGACACAGGCCATAGCATCGAATTACATCTCATGAATAAAATTGATTACAGCAATCTCGATTCCCATGACTTCCATTATGGCCCATAATTTAGAATGGACCACACAGTCAAAAGCGGCTGATAAGTCCATAAAGGCCATATAAAGATGGCCGTTCTTAGCCGCTGTGTACTTTGCAGTTATCTAATTTAAATTAAGGCAGTGGTCAATAGTCCCCTTGCCTTTCCTGAAACCATATTGAGTGGGAATTAAGAAGTTCCTTTCAAGAGCCCAGCCTTCCAGTTTATTCAGAAGTAAACGCCCCATTAATTTTGCCGTACTATCAAATAGTGAAATCGGTCTATAATTTTTTTGGGATTGCCTTATCCCCCTTTATATAGACTGGAATTATGACCGTCTTTTTCCAAGTTGGCAAAACGCCTGAACGGGCTATAGTATTAAAAACGTTTGTAAGTAATGGTGCCCACAGCTCCTGGTTATCTAGAGAAAAAAATCAATTGGGACCCCATCGGGTCCAGGTGCTTTAGATCTACTGCACTGATTAAGGACACGTTTCGTTTCTTCCAAGCCAAAGGGTATAACTCCAGGGGTTGGCGCACTGGAGTCTACAGACGGGTGGGTTACCTCCCCTATTTTCCCAAAGACTTCTTCAAAATGCACCACCCATGCCTCCTCGGTCAAATGTGTATCGAGGGTGATCTCTGTCTCATCTCTTAAGAAGGGGGTATTAATTGTACTCCAGAAATCCCTGCTATTCTTTAGTGCTACTGCTCGGAGTATTTTCTCCCAAGTCTCCTCCTTCAGAACCCTCAGCCTGGCTACTCTCGCTTCTTTATAGGAGTGGCGTAATGATCTTACCAAGTTGACATCTCTCAGGTCAGACCTCAAAGCAACATGAAGGTTTTTTTGCGCTTTCGTACAAGTGTCATCCAACCAGGGGATCTCCCGCAGTTCTGATGCGAGATTGAGCGAAGCAGATTACCTTGGATTTCTGCTAGGATCCGATCAACAGCTGCTAATGTGTCATTGCCAAATGTATTTGGCTCTAGACTTAATATAGTTTCCTGCTTCATTTTGGCAACAATTCCCTCAATAAAATTTGGAGTGTCAATTTTATCCCATTTCAAAGCGACCCCATTTTTCCTTGCGATGGAGGGCTTTGGTATTAGATTCTTAGAAGGTCTTAGTCTTTGTCCACTCAGCACGTGAAATGTGAAGGCAGCATGGTCACTAAAGGCATTAAAATGTGTCTTAATATGGGAAAAATTGCCTCTGATGGATTCTGAGACCAAGATGTAATCAATAGTTGAATAGTAAGACCGAATAAAGACCGTAAAATCTAATTGGCCCGTTTTGGGGTCATATGAGTTAATTATCTCAAGGCTATTAAATACTGACAGTCTATTCAAAGTATTCCCATATTCATTATGCCTGAAATGTGGGAAAAAGTCCCCAATACCATCAATCAGCCCACATGCTGAGGAGCCAACCCTGTTACAGTTATGGGCATTGAAGTCGCCCATCCAAACTATATCGAGGGATCTATGGTGAGATGTCATAAGGTTGCCAATGTCCATCTCCAGTGGTTCCAGCACAGTTGCCATATTTCCTTCAAAGGTGTTGTTGTAAAAGTTGATCAGGATCCAGTCCCAACCTTTATGGCCCTCACACAGAAGGATATGGTAACAGGATGAAGCATTTAAAAAATGTTTTACCTCAAGTCTAGCTGTATAAGCTACTAGGGATACTATTCCCCCACTGGGCCGGCCGGCTCTAGATGGCACCTCATCGGTTTGAAAAGAGCAGTACCCATCTATTTAAATCTGGTCAATTTCCCAGGTTTCTTGGATGCATAAAATGTAATAGTATGTCACATGCGCCAGCCAGTCGGAGTTACTTTTTTTCTGGCTGTAGCCCGCTATAGTCCATAAAATGATTTTTAAGGCTTCCAGATCATTTCCTGTCGTGTAGTTCCTATATGACCTATACAGGATCTGCGCGTTTGGATAACAAACTGTGGGATTGGTGGCAGACTGATTCCGTGCACCCCCACCGGATACGTTAGCCTATCTGTATTAGCTAGCTCACAGTGCCACTATAATCTCCTCTTACCAAGGAGAGAATAGATTCTGGCAACCTCAGAACATGACAACCCTGATCCCTCAGAATCGTGGAAACAATATACTACCTTTTGCTCAGTCACTCGTGCTCACTTAGTTTGTCTCAGAGAGATACACAGAATAAACAGTCTGGGCGTTTTCAATAAGTATTTATTGAACAGTTGTTATTCTAGTGTAAAATAGATGAGCTGCAAAAACCTTTATACAGTAGCAGAGATATATGATTAGCACTACTACGAAAGTAAAGGGATGGTATAGTTCTACCATCTTTCAGAAATCATGAATATATACAAGTACATAAAACACATGATAAAAGGTGCGTACTCCTACGATGCCTCCCTAACTAGATGTAACTAAATGTACCTAGCATATGTGTAGGTGTTATGCCAAGAATCCCTCTAGGATTTAGTTAACCCCATTACCTGAGAATGAGAGAATATGGGACCCCGTCCTGGTCTCGAGTTGGACACCCCGCGAGGGATGTTAGACCACTGCGAGCTGCAGTGTCTGCATGCAGGAACCTTCAGCATCTCTGGTCAGTGTGTCAGCCGGGAAGTCTCGTTCTCCTCTATCTTTCTAAGCAAGATGTGATGTGTATATATACCCATAGGTCTCCCCAGGGGTCCTACCTTGCTGTGTTACTGTGTGGGCCTAAAGGATGACGTCGGGCCTGAACTTTATACAGAGATATTATACAGGAGATGTTCGTCCTGCTGTTAGTCCTGCTGTGCCTCCAAGAACCCTCATGCATAATCTATGAGATTCGAACTAGGGGGAAACCCGCGTTCTGAATGCAGTGTCGTATGTAGGTAAAAGGTCAGTCCCTAAGAACCGTTATGCATGTAATGTAGGGAAGAATATAGGTGAAAGGTTGCAATGTTACATTCGCCTATATAGGGTACCTATATGGAATATAACACCCACTCCTCTTCCGACTGGACGACATATGTAACTTACTACTGTACTACTAGCCTAACTAGATATTGGTACGCACAAAGCTTAAAAACATCTGCTTAGCTAAAATGTTTAAAAACTTCTAAAAAACAAATTCTAAAAAACTTAAAAACTGTCTTAAAAAAGTTTCTGCAAGCCATAGCTCTAAAGTGTCCATAGTAATAGTCCGAAGCACTAAAAGCATTAGAAAGCCATGTATGCCCAACAAATGAAAGGAATGTCAATTTAGTTTCATAGTTCCAAATTTGAGCTTGTTTAAAAAAAGAGGCAAATTTCTTCCAGCACACGACGAGCCAAATGAGTCAATTGTTTATGTGTCCTAGCTGGTAGACGCAACATTCTCGTTCCTTGCTTTCGCAGTAGATGGCCCCTGTAGCACCTCGCAGAGTATGTCAATTGAGCACAGATGATGTTCCACACTGTCCGCAGCTGGGGCAGCCTGTGCGCCGTCCAAAGCCTGGGTGCCAGTGGAGGAGCCGGTGTCCATACCAACAGGTGCAGTTACTACCTGCAGTGGCTCAAGGAATGCCGCCACCAGCATTGGAATACGCTGAGGACACTGCATAACATGTGCCGATATCGGGTCCAGTAAAGCATTCATGTCCGGCTGCGCACATGATGGGAGTGTCAAACAAAGGTCTAACGCATTCTTCTCCGCAAAACAGGCATCGGAGGACAGGTAAGATGCAGCCCATCCAGACTGGTCGAAATTACAAGAACCAAGATGCACTCAGTTCTCTTAGGCGAGGCATGCCTAGATGTTGTACCATGGGGTCACAGTATTTGCGCTCCAGGAGAGCTTTTTCCATCTCCTTGGTGACTGGGACATCCATTGCGTAGCAAATATAAAACAATCAGGATACCTGCTGCTAGGAACAGGATGAGCGGAAGTCCTCCAAAGATGCTTCCGAATACGGAGTGTATGAAGTTTGGCATAACTCCAAGTACCGTTTGAAAGGTGCACAGAAGTCCCGAACCTATGGTCTTAAAGAGGTGGACAATGCTTGTCGTATCAGACATGTTAAAGATACGATTTACCATTTCTGTGAAATGGAATGGGCAGTTTGTATGGATAAGCGCCTGTATCTCTGCCGAAGACCTTGCGATCTGGAGATCAAAAGTCTCTCGAGCGGAGGTTAAGGGCACAGACTTCTGTAGAAGCATGGCTTTCATTCTGTTTAGAGTATCAAACCGTATTAATGAAACATTCAGTGAAGGCCATGAAGGCGCCTCCCTGACTGTATGTGTCGGTTGAAACAATGCTTGCATACAAGTAACCCTGGAGCTCACGGTTACCAGATATGCGATGCCCGGGAGCATTCCGCAACAGCCTTGACTGTTCAGCATCAAGTAACTCCCATTTGAAAGTAGCCTGAATGCTGGAGTAATCACTGCAGCTGGTGCACCCATCAAATGGCAGGACAGGTTAGCCACAGAACCATTACAAGCCCCGTGCAGCATTATATCCTGGCATATGAGTGATCCACTTAAAGCGTTCTCACAGTTTGTACCGCTTAGAAACACTTCTCGATCCCCACTCCGGCATCGAAATCTGTATGGTAATACCCATGATTCCTTAATGTATTCCTTACCCATTTCTTCATATCTGCCTGCCTGCTTTTGTTCAAGGCAATACTGAAACTGAAAAGTAGTGACCGGTAGAGTTATGTGGCCATGGATTAGCCATTCTGTGGACAGTGATTCTGCCACTGTGAATGCTAATCTGTCCAGTTTTTCGATAAGCAGCATTGTATATTTTGCTCCCCTTTGTGCCATTTCTATCTGTTTATCTGTTAGATTGTATTCAGAAAACAGAGACGTACTGTTGATAAAATGCCAAGGCATGTAGCCTGCACGGAAAGATTGCAGTGTCCAGCTTAATAACATAATAGAATGTAATTGAGATTGCCCGTGTTGTAATATGGCCAAATCTTGTTCTAGTATGTCTATCGCAGAAGATACAATGTTGCTTAAAGAATATATCCTGGAGGTCAATGTAGTTAACCCATGGTCTACCACTGCTAGAGATTTTTCTAGATTTATACGGTCTATCTCACGTAATCTCTCTGCGGCCTCTTGTTGGGATATTTTCCATATTTCATTGTAGACAGCATAACAGAAACGTTTCTGACAGGGCTTCCTGGGACCTAGTAAAAATCCCGAAGATCCACATCCTGTGACAGTAAGGATAAGTGTTGTTTCACCTTTGTGAGTGTTGAGGTTTTTAGCCAATCAAGGCAGAACTTCCCAACACTGTAGGATGTCACTACCCCTGGATGTTCTCTCTGTACATAACGTGGATCTGGCCTATGGATAGCGAAACCTTAGTTTTTACCCATGAATCTCGCCTGACAACTATTCGTTTCTGTGGGCCAAATCAATCATTTCTTCCAATCGGGTCTGATCTGTTGTATTGTATAATGTCATTCAACGTAATCTCTTTCTTTGATGTTATGTTACCCTCGGTGTGTGATGGAGTTGGCAGCCGAGGTGTGTTCAAGTCTTTGTTCTTGGCTATTCCAAGGCAAGACGTCTGTTGCACTGTCTCGTTCAAAAACATGATTTGTTGAGGGTTAAGGCACGCTCTAAACAAAGCTTCTGTTCCCTGAATTTGCCATTCTCTAGTACTCCAGACTGATTTTAAGTCTATGGTGTCTTTCCATAAGTCGAAACCTTGTTCAGACAACTGGGCAATAGAGGAAGCAGAGTAAATCTGTTTGGTATTTGTTAACATATTTTTCTGTGCTGATGTTGGTGCAACCTTATAATAATATGAGGCTGGGTCAGACATTAAACCCTGAAAAATATGGAAACTTGTGTAAATGTTTTTGAACTGCCTTTCGGTGGTGTTGGACAATGTTCCCACTGGTGGTAAGTGAACACATTTCTAGGATTAGCAGATTTATGCAAAAAGTGATGACCATAGTGTTGATAACAATACATAGTTTCAAAATCTGATGTGCTTTCCAATGTTTCACTATTCGAAAATGCAGCAGATGTTTCCAAATCAGACACATGTTATTTACAGTCCCAAAATCCCAATCATCGGAAAATGTACTTGAGGTAATGAGATCACTCAACGATATTTTAAATAAATGAGGTATTCTTAAAATTTCGGTCGGACCAAATATATCGAAATCAACCTTGTCCCAAACTATACCATCGAGTATAGGAACTGCTGTAATGTTCACTGATGACAAGTCTCTTTGTTCTCGATGAGATGATTGGTGTGGTTTTAAAATTAAGTTCACCTTTTGGGCTTCAGAGCTTTGTTGAAGGTATTTTCCATTAATAAGCATGCTAAAAACTATTACTAAGCCTACCCAGAAAAGAAAGAAAAGTATTCCGGTGATTACACATAGTTCTAACCAAGGTGACACCAGGTAAGTCTTTTTAGGAAAGTTCAGAAAGTCTTTAACTTGCTGCTGGCGTGATTTTTGGACTGGCATCGTTTCAGGTTCGCTTGGATCCAAAGAAAACGTATCAAAGTTTATGAAGTAGCCAGAAGCAGTTCGATCAATTGTTGGTATTGCATCAGGATTTGTGGAAATCGTAGTTTGCTCTCGTTGAGGCATGTTGAGGTATACATCTGTATTTGGTCGAATTGATATTTGTCTGTCATTTTGACTCTGAATTTGAACTTCAGGTTCAAGGGGAACGAGTTCCATAGCATTGTTGCTTAGTCCATCATTCCGTGTTGGGTACTCTTCGAACGTGATGAGTCTTTCCGTTTGAACTTCTTGAATTGTAGCGAGAGGAGGGCGTCTGCTACTTTGGAGTCCACGTTGCCTACCACTCAGTATCGGCCACATAGTGTGGTTTGATTAGGTCGATTGAGACAAATCTTTTCTCCTTTTTTCCGGCAAGAGGCAGCAGAAGTACAGTTCTTGTTCCTTTGACTGCTAGGACCTGTACAGGCTTTTTGTACGATGGCCCAAATTCTTTTTTGATTGCTATTTTCTCTCTGACCAGATCCCGGACTTTTGGGATCCAGACAGGTCTTGCCGTGACTGATTTGACTTCCCCAGTGGCGGTCTGCTTCAGGTGGACATTACTTTGTTGCGTCCTGGATTCATTTAGATCCTGTAAAACAGCCAAACGATCATGGATGTCAAAATGTTGTTCATCCGCCACTGCGCCTTCACAATCCAGATCAGGTACCCACATTCTTGTCCCAAATAGGACCTCATATGGAGTGACCCCCCTAGAGAACTTCTTGGCATGTTGTTCAATGCTCTCTGAACTCCATACAAATGCTTCACCCAACTTTCACCCGTGCCTAATACTCTAGCTGCTAAAGACTGCTTTAAGTCTCCGTTTTTCCTCTCCACGACCGAATTTCCCTCGGGATGGTACGGAGAGGAGTATTGCAATGCTACACCCAATCCTCGCATGGCCCCCTTGTAAGCTCGAGAGCTAAACGCAGGGCCCTGGTCAGAATGTAATGTGCCAATTGCGTATGTCCCTATAAAGACTCGCAAATCTTTTATAACAGTTCGAGCGTCAGCCGAGCGTTGGGGCCACACCCATAGGAATCTTGAGCAGGAATCCACTGCAACCATGATATACCTGTAAGCCCCATCTCTTTGTAAGGGGCCGCAGTGGTCCAAGTAAACACACGCTAGTGGTTTATCAGATATTAATAAAGGTGTCTGTGCTGAACGTGTTACGGTGGAACCTTTCATCTGCTGGCAGATGTCGCATTTCAAGACATAGTCTTTAGTCTGCTTTGTTAATCCAGGCCACCAATAGCGTTGTTTCAATAAGGAAACAGTCGCCGTAACTCCTGCATGTGAGGAACCTATCCCTTCGTGTGCTGCTAGAATTAAACATAACCTACGATCCATGTTTGGAATTACTCTATCCCCCACTCCAGGAATCTGAGCAAATGGAATGTTATTGGCACTAACTTGGAGCTGGTGGAAACCTTTTTGGTACTGCTCCGCTGTTTTTGCGACAAGCATTGATAGCTACCATATTCTCACCTCTATTCTTGTTTTAGAACGAGTGATTGAGCTACGGAAGCCGTGCGTAGAGCCCCGTTTGCGGCTTCATCAGCCAATGAATTCCCTTAAACGTGAACGCCATCACGCTGATGACTCAGTGTATGTATCACGTGAGCCCTCTGAAGTTCGGTTTTCAACTCCACTACCTCTTCCTATAGCATTTTATGCTTAATTGTGCCACCTTTTGCATCTTTGAACCCGTTTTGAACCCAGTGCTTCAAATATTCATTATATGACTGCACACAGTAAAAGGAATCGCACACAATTAGTGTGGGGAATTCTTGATCTGTGTTCACCAGTGCCAGTATCAAGGCTTTTAACTCTGCCAGCTGTGCCCGTGCAGTCTCCTAAAGATTGCGTTTTTGTGCAACTTGGGTGGAACCTTCCATCCCGCATGCGACCTTTAACGATTGCGCATGCTGCGCTATATTGTTGCTTACTTTCTATTGCCGGTTGAGCAGATCCGTCAGTGTAAATTATATATTCATACTGATCTAGAGACATTATTTCGTTTGGTAGAGGATATTCTTGTTCGTATTGCAGAAATGCTTGTGTCTTTAAATTTGGGTCATACCTGTATTCTACATCTGTTGCAGTGAGAGAATTAGCCCATTGTATCCATCTCCGATGTGAGGCTTTAGCATTAGGAACGCTCGCCTTTGTTGCAGCCTCTAAGGCTGGAACCGGAGTCACTACTATTATTCGTTTCCCCTGAGCCAGTGCTCTCTCTCTCACTACAGCAGTCTGTACTGCTGTTAGAATCTTTTCTGTAGATGCAAAGCGCATCTCAGCATTTGTGTACAAATGTGATTTGTATGCAATTGGTACTGTTTCACCTTCATTATATGTTAGATAGGTGTACCCAGATTGACACGCAACTATACGTATCACCAGGTTGCGTACGTTTACGCGTGTCTGTAAATGTTTGGAAGCTATCATGTCAGCTTGTAAGGATCGAAGTGTATCTGTGTATTCCTGTGTCCATTGTTTTACTGAAAAATCAGGTTTTATTAAATTGTAGAAAGGTTTTACTCTTTCTGCGTAATCCAAAATGTAAGTTCGACCAAAATTTAGGAATCCCAGGATTGATTGTAAATTTTTTCATGATTTTGGAGCTTAGAGCAGCGCGCATTTCTCTAAAATATTGGCTGCCAGGCTTCATTTGAAAGCTCATATCCTAAAAACAGGACACTGAGGTGGGCAATTTTTGATTTTTTTAAGTTGAATTTGTATCCCTCAGAGGCAAATCCCAAAATTATGGTATTCACTCTGTTCAAGTGCTCCTCTAGGTCATCGTCCGTTAGATAAATATCATCCACATAGGACAATGCCTCTTCATCCAAATTTTGAAGCAACTCAGTTACTCTGGCCGAAAACAACCCCGGGCTGTTCTTATACCCTTGGGGGAGTCGACAAAAGTGACGCTGGGACCCTAGCGCTGAGAACGCTGTTAGATGCCTGCTTTCAGGCACTATATTTTGGCAGAAAAATCCATTTGAGATATAAAGTGTCGTTTTATATTTTTTCCGCACAATATTATTCATTAATGCGGCGCTGTGTGCATTTTGGACTGCAAATGTCTTAGTGCAAGTGTTTAAATGTCTGTAATCTAAAACTAAACGATATGAATTGTCAGGTTTCATGACCAGAAACAAAAGATTGTTCATTGATGAGGTGCAATTTTCGATCACCCCTTGGTATTCAAGTTGATCTAAGATCTCCTTGACCTGTTTTTTAGCTTCTTGCTTTATTGGATACTGCCTCTGTGCAGTTGGAGTCTTTTTGAAAGGAATTATGTGGTGGGTTGAATCCTCATGCCATCCAACATGGTTTTTATATAATGCCGGAGCCTGGGCTACGGCCCACTCCTGTGCATATGTGTGTTTTAGGTGCCTGGGAATATGGTCTGAGAATGATGGTAAAATTACCGTTTCTCCTTTAGGGCAATCCATGACGAATGCTGGCGGCCAATCTTGTTCAGCTAACAAGATGTCAAAGCAAAATGACAGATTCTCCCAAAAGAGACCTCTAACTGTCCTACATTTGTCCCCCTCCATTTGGAGTGTTATTTCATATAACTTATGTGGGACACTTACCCTAGTATCAAGTGTTTCTACCGTGATATAATCATTCAAGTCCGCTGTCACCAGAAATTCCATCAGGTTCTGGCGAGCTATTGTTACTTGTGCTGCGCTGTCTAGCATCGTCAGAGCCCATTCCCCGTTCAGTAGTCGAGTCCTCAGAATTCTGGGCATGTCTGATCTTTAGACCTGCAACCTTCTTTTTGAACTGTGGCTTTTGCTTTGGTTTCTCTTCTTTTTTAGAAGTGTATTCTTGAGCGTTCTGCTTGTCTCTGGACTTTGTACGCTCTTCTTCTCTGTCTGACCGTCCTTCCCTCTCGGAGTTTTTCGATGAACCCTGAAAGGAACGAGAGGAACGTGTATCAGTATCCTGATACCTGTAAGGTTTCCTAATATTATCCCTATTCCCAAGGCTATACCTCTTTTCAGAGGGCTCCTGTGGAGGAGATCTACCTCTGGATTGAGATCTGTTTCCTTTAAAGTTTTGTTGTTTTTTATTATCCCACTTCTTCTTTGTCAAAGCAGGTGTCTGCTTAGAAGTGTCCTTTTCAGGACTGCCCATCAGTTGTGGTTTTAAAGCTTTCCCATCCAAACTGTCTCTACCTAATTCTGCATACGCAGTTTCAATTATTTTCGGTAGTTCGTGTTGTTGTTCTAAAGGTCTGAACTCCCTTAGGCATTGGCGGATAGCCACTGAAGCTGCTTCCCCTTAATGTTAGCTAGTATTATGGCTGATACCTGGGCGTAGTTACCTAGTAACTTCATCCCTAAGTTCAGAGCAGGCTCTGCTCCATACTCGTTTTGTATTTGTCTCAATACATCTGGTACTACTGCTAATGACGGGATACCATGAGTTCTGGTATAAATGGCAGCAAAGACTGTACCCCAAGTGGTACAATCCTCTATTTGTGGTGTTATCCCCATGGGCAAGCAGACTGTTAGCATTCTGTGTTTTTCATACGGGGTAGTATTCAGGAATACTGCCTCTAGCTGTGTTATTTTCTGAGCTACCCAGAATGGCATTTGTTCACGTTTTGTGGGCATTTTACCCATCACCGCGTGTAATGTTTGTGGTGTGATTTTAGTTGCTGTACCCTGAACTTGAGTTCCATTTGTTGCAACAACTGCTGGTTGGACTGTAAGTGTCCTCATGACGAATTGCATCAAGTTTCTGTATATTTTTATTAATTCTTTGTGTTGTGTGAGTAAGTCTCCTGGTGGCATTGTTTCAATGTCAGGATGTGGTGTGTAGGCCGCTAATATTGGCCATGTTGCCCCTTCTCTTCTGAGCGGGCCGAGTCTCACTCTTCTTCTTATATGGGGTAGGGCGCCTTTAAACCAGTATAAGTGTTCCTGGTATGTGAGCGGAACCTCAATGTCCTCAAACGGACAATATTCCGCTGGTGCATCTCCTTCTGTGTACGAGTGAAATGTTTTTGTTCTTGCATTTGCTGCCGGGAATGTAACCCACGAATAAAATACCTCTGTTCTGTAGGATTCGTGTGCCTCAATCACAAAAGCTACTATACCACCCCTGGCTGTTACACCATGCGCAAGTAGTTTCAGGGTGACTGTATTTCTCAAATTTTATGCAATCTGAATTGCATCTGCATTTTCTTCTTCATCTGGGAGGTGCAAACTTTGCACAACTCCCCCCGCGTTTTCCACGTCTTCAGTCATCTTTTTTAGAGGAAGAAGATTTTCAAGGAAACTAATATAAGGTGTTTTTGCACAATTTTAGGAACACTGTGTCCTTCAAGCTTGATTAACCAACAGCCAATAAATAGGATTTTTTAGTCTACTCAGCTGTGGTGGAGTTTGTGCCCACCCACTTCAGACGTCTCTGGTGTTTTGTGAGTAGGGGTCTCTGAGAATAGCACGACTGAACTACTCAGATTCTACTGTTAAATAAACACCCAACCAACGTTGGCGGCGCCATGTCGTGTAGTTCCTATATAACCTATACAGGATCTGCGCGTTTGGATAACAAACTGTGGGATTGGTGACAGACTGATTCCGTGCACCCCCACCAGATACGTTAGCCTATCTGTATTAGCTAGCTCACAGTGCCACTATAATCTCCTCTTACCAAGGAGAGAATAGATTCTGGCAACCTCAGAACATGACAACCCTGATCCCTCAGAATCGTGGAAACAATATACTACCTTTCGCTTAGTCACTCGTCGTGCTCACTTAGTTTGTCTCAGAGAGATACACAGAATAAACAGGCTGGGCGTTTTCAATAAGTATTTATTGAACAGTTGTTATTCTAGTGTAAAATAGATGAGCTGCAACAACTATTAGACAGTAGCAGAGATATATGATTAGCACTACTACGAAAGTAAAGGGATGGTATAGTTCTACCATCTTGCAGAAATCATGAATATATACAAGTACATAAAACACATGATAAGAAAGTGTGTACTCCTACATTGCCTCCCTAACTAGATGTACCTAAATGTACCTAGCATCTGTGTAGGTGTTATGCCAAGAATCCCTCTAGGATCTAGTCAACCCCATTACCTGAGAATGAGAGAATACGGGACCCCGTCCTGGTTTCGAGTTGGACACCCGCGAGGGATATTAGACCACTGCGAGCTGGAGAGTCTGCATGCAGGAGCCTCAGCGTCTCTGGTCAGTGTGTCAGCCGGGAAGTCTCGGTCTCCTCTATCTTTCTAAGCAAGATGTGATGTATATATACCCATATGTCTCCCCAGGGGTCCTACCTTGCTGTGTTACTGTGTCGGCCTAAAGGTTGACGTCGGGCCTGAATTTTATACAGAGATATTATACAGGAGATGTTCGTCCTGCTGTTAGTCCTGCTGTGCCTCCAAGAACCCTCATGCATAATCTATGAGATTCGAACTAGGGGGAAACCCGCGTTCTGAATGCAGTGTCGTATCTAGGTAAAAGCTCAGTCCCTAAGAACCGTTATGTATGTAATGTAGGGAAGAATATAGGTGAAAGGTTGCAATGTTACCTTCGCCTATATAGGGTACCTATATGGAATATAACACCCACTCATCTTCCGACTGGACGACATATGTAACTTACTAATGTACTACTAGCCTAACTAGATATTGGTACGCACAAAGCTTAAAAACATCTGTTTAGCTAAAAGGTTTAAAAACTGTCTTAAAAAAGTTTCTGCAAGCCATAGCCATAGTTATAGTCCGAAGCACTATAAGCATTACAAAGCCATGAATGCCCAACAAATGAAAGGAATGTCAATTTAATTTCATAGTTCCAAATTTGAGCTTGTTTAAAAAAAGAGGCAAATTTCTTCCAGCACACGATGAGCCAAATGAGTCAATTGTTTATGTTTTCTGGCTGGTAGACGCAACATTCTCGTTGCTTGCTTTCGCAGTAGACGGCCCCTGTAGCACCTCGCAGAGTACGTCAATTGAGCACAGATGATGTTCCACGCTGTCCGCAGCTGGTGCTGGAGCAGCCTGTGCGCCGTCCAAAGCCTGGGTGCCAGTGGAGGAGCCGGTGTCCATACCAACAGGTGCAGTTACTACCTGCGGTGGCTCAAGGAATGCCGCCATCAGCATTGGCATACGCTGAGGACACTGCAGAACATGGGCCGTTATCGGGTCCAGTAAAGCATTCACGTCCGGTTGCGCACATGATGGGAGTGTCAAACAAAGGTCTAACGCATTCTTCTCCGCAAAACAGGCATCGGAGGACAGGTAAGATGCAGTCCATCCAGACTGGTCGAAATTACAAGAACCAAGATGCACTCAGTTCTATTAGGCGAGGCATGCCTAGATGTTGTACCATGCGGTCACGGTATTTGCGCTCCAGGCGAGCGTTTTCCATCTCCTTGGTGACTGGGACGTCCATTGCGTAGCAAATATAAAACAATCAGGATACCTGCTGCTAGGAACAGGATGAGTGGAAGTCCTCCAAAGATGCTTCCGAATACGGAGTGTATGAAGTTTGGCATAACTTCCGTTTGAAAGGTGCTCAGAAGTCCCGAACCTATGGTCTTAAAGAGGTGGACAATGCTTGTCGTATCAGACATGTTAAAGATACGATTTACCATTTCTGCGAAATGGAATGGGCAGTTTGTATGGATAAGCGCCTGTATCTCTACCGAAGACCTTGCGATTTGGAGATCAAAAGTCTCTCGAGCGGAGGTTAAGGGCACAGACTTCTGTAGAAGCATGGCTTTCATTCTGCTTAGAGTATCAAACCGTATTAAAGAAACATTCAGTGAAGGCCATAAAGGCGCCTCCCTGACTGTATGTGTCGGTGGAAACAATACTTGCATACAAGTAACCCTGGAGCTCACGGTTACCAGATATGCGATGCCCGGGAGCATTCCGCAGCAGCCTTGACTGTTCAGCATCAAGTAACTCTCATTTGAAAGTAGCCTGAATGCTGGAGTAATTACTGCAGCTGGGGCACCCTTCAAATGGCAGGACAGGTTCGCCACAGAACCATTGCAAGCCCTGTGCAGCATTATATCCCGGCATATGAGTGATCCACTTGCAGCGTTCTCACAGTTTGTACCACTTAGAAAGACTTCTCGATCCCCACTCCGGCATTGAAATCTGTATGGTAATACCTATGATTCCTTAATGTATTCCTTTCCCATTTCTTCATATCTGCCTGCCTGCTTTTGTTCAAGGCAATACTGAAACTGAAAAGTAGTCTTCGGTAGAGTTATGTGGCCATGGTTTAGCCATTCTGTGGACAGTGATTCTGCCACTGTGAATGCTAATCTATCCAGTTTTTCGATACGCAGCATTGTATATTTTGCTCCCTTTGTGCCATTTCTATCTGTTTATCTGTTAGATTGTATTCATAAAACAGAGACGTACTGTTGATATAACGCCAAGGCACGTAGCCTGCACGCAAAGATTGCAGCGTCCAGCTTAATAACATAATAGAAGGTAATTGAGATTGCACGTGTTGTAATATGGCCAAATCTTGTTCTAGTATGTCTTTCGCAGAAGATACAATGTTGCCTATGGAATATATCCTGGAGGTCAATGTAGTTAACCCATTGTCTACCACTGCTAGAGATTTTTCTAGATTTATACGGTCTATCTCACGTAATCTCTCTGTGGCCTCTTGTTGGGATATTTTCCATATTTCATTGTACACAGCATAATAGAAACGTTTCTGACGGGGCTTCCTGGGACCTAGTAAAAAACCCTAAGATCCACATCCTGTGACAGTAAGGATAAGTGTTGTTTCACCTTTGTGAGTGTTGAGGTTTTTAGCCAATCAACGCACAACTTCCCAACACCGTAGGATGCCACTACCCCTGGATGTTCTCTCTGCACATAACGTGGATCTGACCTATGGATAGCGAAATCTTCGTTTTTACCCATGAATCTCGCCTGATAACTATTCGTGGCTGTGGGCCAAATCAACCATTTCTTCCAATCGGGTCTGATCTGTTGTATTGTATAATGTCATTCAACGTAATCTCTTTCTTTGATGTTATGTTACCCTCGGTGTGTGATGGAGTTGGCAGCCGAGGTGTGTTCAAGTCTTTGTTCTTGGCTATTCCAAGGCAAGACGTCTGTTGCACTGTCTCGTTCAAAAACATGATTTGTTGAGGGTTAAGGCACGCTCTAAACAAAGCTTCAGTTCCCTGAACTTGCCATTCTCTAGTACCCCAGACTGATTTTAAGTCTATGGTGTCTTTCCATAAGTCGAAACCTTGTTCAGACAACTGGGCAATAAAGGAAGCAGAGTAAATCGGTTTGGTGTTTGTTACCATATTTTTCTGTGCTGATGTTGGTGCAACCTTAGAATAATATGAGGCTGGGTCAGACATATTAAACCCTGAAAAATGTGGAAACTTTTGTAAATGTTTTTGAACTGCCTTTCGGTGGTGTTGGACAATGTTCCCATTGGTGGTAAGTGATGACCATAGTGTTGATAACAATACATAGTTTCGAAATCTGATGTGCTTTCCAATGATTCACTATTAAAAAATGCAGCAGATTTTTCCAAATCAGACATGTTATTTACAGTCTCAAAATCCCAATCATCGGAAAATGTACTTGAGGTAATGATATCACTCAACGATATTTTAAATAAATGAGGAATTCTTAAAATTTCTGTCTGACCAAATATATTGAAATCAACCTTGTCCCAAACTATACCATCGGGTATAGGAACTGCTGTAATGTTCACTGATGACAAGTCTCTTTGTCCTTGATGAGATGATTGGTGTGGTTTTAAAATTAAGTTCACCTTTTGGGCTGCAGAGCTTTGTCGAAGGTATTTTCCATTAATAAGCATGCTAAAAACTATTACTAAGCCTACCCAGAAAAGAAAGAAAAGTATACCGGTGATTACCCATAGCTCTACCCAAAGTGACACCAGGTAAGTCTTTTTAGGAAAGTTCAGAAAGTCTTTAACTTGCTGCTTGCGTGATTTTTGGGCTGGCATCGTTTCAGGTTCACTTGGATCCAAAGAAAACGTATCAAAGTTTATGAAGTAGCCAGAAGCAGTTCGATCAATTGTTGGTATTGCATCAGGATTTGTGGAAATTGTAGTTTGCTCTCGTTGAGGCATGTTGATGTATACATCTGTATTTGGTCGAATTGATATTTGTCTGTCATTTAGACTCTGAATTTGAACTTCAGGTTCAAGGGGAACGAGTTCCATAGCATTGTTGCTTAGTCCATCATTCCGTGTCGGGGACTCTTCGAACGTGATGAGTCTTTCCGTTTGAACTTCTTGAATTGTGGCGAGATGAGGGCGTCTGCTACTTTGGAGCCCACGTTGCCTACCACTCAGTATCGGCCACATAAAGTGGTTTGATTAGCCGATTGAGACAAATCTTTTCTCCTTTTTTCCGGCAAGAGGCAGCAGAAGTACAGTTCTTGTTCCTTCGACTGCTAGGACCTGTACAGGCTCTCTGTACGATGGCCCAAATTCTTTTTTGTTTGCTATTTTCTCTTGGACCAGATCCCCGACTTTTGAGATCCAGACAGGTCTTGCCGTGACTGATTTGACTTCCCCAGTGGCGGTCTGTTTCAGGTGGACATTACTTTGTTGTGTCCTGGATTCATTTAGATCCTGTAAAACAGCCAAACGATCATGGATGTCAAAATGTTGTTCATCCGCCACTGCGCCTTCACAATCAAGATCAGGTACCCACATTCTTGTCCCAAATAGAACCTCATATTGAGTGACCCCCCTCTAGAGAACTTCTTGGCATGTTGTTCAATGCTCTCTGAACTCCATACAAATGCTTCACCCAACTTTCACCCGTGCCTAATACTCTAGCTGTTAAAGACTGCTTTAAGTCTCCGTTTTTCCTCCCCACGACCGAATTTCCCTTGGGATGGTACGGAGAGGAGTATCTCAATGCTACACCCAATCCTCAAATGGCCTCCTTGTAAGCCTGAGAGCGAAACGCAGGGCCCTGGTCAGAATGTAATGTGCCAATTGCGTATGTCCCTATAAAGACTCGCAAATCTTTTATAACAGTTCGAGCGTCAGCCGAGCGTTGGGGCCACACCCATAGGAATCTTGAGCAGGAATCCACTGCAACCATGATATACCTGTAAGCCCCATCTCTTTGTAAGGGGCCGCAGTGGTCCAAGTAAACACACGCTAGTGATTTATCAGATATTAATAAAGGTGTCTGTGCTGAACGTGCTACGGTGGAACCTTTCATCTGCTGGCAGATGTCGCATTTCAAGACATAGTCTTTAGTCTGCTTTGTTAATCCAGGCCACCAATAGAGTTGTTTCAATAAGGAAACAGTCGCCGTAACTCCTGCATGTGCAGAACCTATCCCTTCGTGTGCTGCTAGAATTAAACCTAACCTACGATCCATGTTTGGAATTACTCTATCCCCCACTCCAGGAATCTGAGCAAATGGAATGTTATTGGCATACTTGAGTGGAAACCTTTTTGGTACTGCTCCGCTGTTTTTGCGACAGGCATTGATAGCTACCATAATCTTACCGTATATTCTTGTTTTAGAACGAGTGATTGAGCTACAGAAGCCGTGCGTATAGCCCCCTTTGCGGCTTCATCAGCCAATGAATACCCTTCAACGTGAACGCCATCACGCTGATGACTCAGTGTATGTATCACGTGAGCCCTCTGTAGTTCGGTTTTCAACTCCACTACCTGTTACCATAGCATTTTATGCTTAATTGTGCCACCTTTTGCATCTTTGAACCCGTTTTGAACCCAGTGCTTCAAATATTCATTATATGACTGCACACAGTAAAAGGAATCGCACACAATTAGTGTGGGGAATTCTTGATCCGTGTTCACCAGTGCCAGTATCAAGGCTTTTAACTCTGCCAGCTGTGCCCGTGCAGTCTCCTAAAGATTGCGTTTTTGTGCAACTTGGCTGGAACCTTCAATCCGGCATGCGACCTTTAACGATTGCGCATGCTGCGCTATATTGTTGCTTACTTCCTATTGCTGGTTGAGCAGATCAGTCAGTGTAAATTATATATTCATACTGATCTAGAGGCATTATTTCGTTTGGTAGAGGATATTCTTGTTCGTATTGCAGAAATGCTTGTGTCTTTAAATTTGGGTCGTACCTGTATTCTACATCTGTTGCAGTGAGAGAATCAGCCCATTGTATCCATCTCCGATGTGAGGCTTTAGCGTTAGAAACGCTCGCCTTTGTTGCAGCCTCCAAGGCTGGAACCGGAGTCACTACTATTATTTGTTTCCCCTGAGCCAGTGCTCGCTCTCTCTCACTACAGCTGTCTGTACTGCTGTTAGAATCTTTTCTGTAGATGCAAAGCGCATCTCAGCATTTGTGTACAAATGTGATTTGTATGCAATTGGTACTGTTTCAACTTCATTGTATGTTAGATAGGTATACCCAGATTGACACGCAACTATACCGATCACCAGGTTGCGTACGTTTACGCGTGTCTGTAAATGTTTGGAAGCTATTGTGTCAGCTTGTAAGGATCGAGGTGTATCTGTGTGTTCCTGTGTCCATTGTTTTACTGAAAAATCAGGTTTTATTAAATCGTAGAAAGGTTTTACTCTTTCTGCGTAATTCAAAATGTAAGTTCGACCAAAATTTAGGAATCCCAGGATTGATTGTAAAAAAAATTATGATTTTGGAGGTTGGAGCAGTGCGCATTTCTGTAAAAAATTGGCTGCCAGGCTTTTCCCTTCACTTGAAAGCTCATATCCTAAGAACAGGACACTGAGGTGGGCAATTTTTGATTTTTTAAAGTTGAATTTGTAGCCCTCAGATGCAAAATTCAAAATTATGGTATTCACTCTGTTCAAGTGCTCCTCTAGGTCATCGTCCCTTAGATAAATATCATCCACATAGGACAATGCCTCTTGATCCAAATTTTGAAGTAACTTAGTTACTCTGGCCGAAAACAACCCCAGCCTGTTCTTATACCCTTGGGGGAGTCGACAAAATTGACGCTGGGACCCTAGCGCTGAGAACGATGTTAGATGCCTGCTTTCAGGCGCTATATTTTGGCAGAAAAATCCATTTGAGATATCAATTGTCGTTTTATATTTTTTCCGCACAATATTATTCATTAATGCGGCGCTGTGTGCATTTTGGACTGCAAATGTCTTAGTGCAAGTGTTTAAATGTCTGTAATCTAAAACTAAACGATATAAATTGTCAGGTTTCATGACCAGAAACAACGGATTGTTCATTGATGAGGTGCAATTTTCGATCACCCCTTGGTATTCAAGCTGATCGAAGATCTCCTTGACCTGTTTTTTAGCTTCTTGCTTTATTGGATACTGCCTCTGTGCAGTTGGAGTCTTTTTGAAAGGAATTATGTGGTGGGTTGAATCCTCATCCCATCCAACATGGTTTTTATATAATGCCGGAGCCTGGGCTACCGCCCACTCCTGCGCATATGTGTGTTTTAGGTGCCTGGGAATATGGTCTGAGAATGCCGGTAAAATTACCGTTTCTCCTTTAGGGCAATCCATGACGAATAGTGGCGGCCAATCTTGTTCAGCTAACAAGATGTCATAGTCAAATGACAGATTCTCCCAAAAAAGACCTCCAACTGTCCTATATTTGTCCTCCTCCATTTGCAGTGTTATTTCATATAACTTATGTGGGACACTTACCCTAGTATCAAGTGTCTCTACCGTGATATAATCATTCAAGTCCGCTGTCACCAGAAATTCCATCAGGTTCTGACGAGCTATTGTTACTTCTCCTGCGCTGTCTAGCATCGTCAGAGCCCATTCCCCGTTCAGTAGTCGAGTCCTCAGAATTCTGGGCATGTCTGATCTTTAGACCTGCAACCTTCTCTTTGAACTGTGGTTTTTGCTTTGGTTTCTCTTCTTTTTTAGAACTGTATTCTTGAGCGTTCTGCTTGTCTCTGGACTTTGTACGCTCTTCTTGTCTGTCTGACCGTCCTTCCCTCTCGGATTTTTTCGATGAACCCTGAAAGGAACGAGAGGAACGTGTATAAGTATCCTGATACCTGTCAGGTTTCCTAATATTATCCCTATTCCGAAGGTTATACCTCTTTTCGGAGGGCTCCTGTGGAGGAGATCTACCTCTGGATTGAGATCTGTTTCCTTTAAAGTTTTGTTGTTTTTTATTGTCCCACTTCTTCTTTGTCGAAGCAGGTGTCTGCTTAGAAGTGTCCTTTTCAGGACTGCCCATCAGTTGTGGTTTTAAAGCTTTCCCGCCCAAACTATTTCTACCTAATTCTGCATACGCAGTTTCAATTATTTTCGGTAGTTCGTGTTGTTGTTCTAAAGGACTGAACTCCCTAAGGCGTTGGCGGATAGCCACTAAAGCTGCTTCCCCCTTAATGTTAGCTAGTATTATGGCTGATACCTGGGCGTAGTTACCTAGTAACTTCATCCCTAAGTTCAGAGCAGGCTCTGCTCCATACTCGTTTTGTATTTGTCTCAATACATCTGGTACTACTGCTAATGATGGGATACCATGAGTTCTGGTATAAATGGCAGCAAAGACTGTACCCCGAGTGGTACAATCCTCTATTTGTGGTGTTATCCCCATGGGCAAGCAGACTGTTAGCATTCTGTGTTTTTCATACGGGGTAGTATTTGGGAATACTGCCTCTAGCTGTGTTATTTTCTGAGCTACCCAGAATGTCATTTGTTCATGTTTTGTGGGCATTTTACCCATCACCGCGTGTAATGTTTGTGGTGTGATTTTAGTTGCTGTACCCTGAACTTGAGTTCCATTTGTTGCAACAATTGCTGGTTGGACTGCAAGTGTCCTCATGACGAATTGCGTCAAGTTTCTGTATATTTTTATTAATTCTTTGTGTTGTGTGAGTAAGTCTCCTGGTGGCATTGTTTCAAGGTCAGGATGTGGTGTGTAGGCCTCTAATATTGGCCATGTTGCCCCTTCTCTTCCGAGCGGGCCGAGTCTCACCCTTCATCTTATATGGGGTAGGGCGCCTTTAAACCAGTATAAGTGTTCCTGGTATGTGAGCGGAACCTCAATGTCCTCAAACTGACAATATTCCACTGGTGCATCTCCTTCTGTGTACGAGTGAAATGTTTTTGTTCTTGCATTTGCTGCTGGGAATGTAACCCACGAATAAAATACCTCTGTTCTGTAGGATTCGTGTGCCTCAATCACAAAAGCTACTATACCACCCCTGGCTGTTACACCATGCGCAAGTAGTTTCAGGTTGACTGTATTTCTCAAATTTTCTGCAATCTGAATTGCATCTGCATTTTCTTCTTCATCTGGGAGGTGCAAACTTTGCACAACTCCCCCCGCGTTTTCCACGTCTTCAGTCATCTTTTTTAGAGGAAGAAGATTTTCAAGGAAACTAATATAAGGTGTTTTTGCACAATTTTAGGAACACTGTGTCCTTCAAGCTTGATTAACCAACAGCCAATAAATAGGATTTTTTAGCCTACTCAGCTGTGGCGGAGTTTGTGCCCACCCACTTCAGACGTCGCTGGTGTTTTGTGAGTAGGGGTCTCTGAGAATAGCACAACTGAACTACTCAGATTCTACTGTTAAATAAACACCCAACCAACGTTGGCGGCGCCATGTCGTGTAGTTCCTATATAACCTATACAGGATCTGCGCGTTTGGATAACATAAACTGTGGGATTTTTGACAGACTGATTCCGTGCACCCCACCAGATACGTTAGCCTATCTGTATTAGCTAGCTCACAGTGCCACTATAATCTCCTCTTACCAAGGAGAGAATAGATTCTGGCAACCTCAGAACATGACAACCCTGATCCCTCAGAATCGTGGAAACAATATACTACCTTTCGCTTAGTCACTCGTGCTCACTTAGTTTGTCTCAGAGAGATACACAGAATAAACAGGCTGGGCGTTTTCAATAAGTATTTATTGAACAGTTGTTATTCTAGTGTAAAATAGATGAGCTGCAACAACCATTAGACAGTAGCAGAGATATATGATTAGCACTACTATGAAAGTAAAGGGATGGTATAGTTCTACCATCTTGCAGAAATCATGAATATATAAAAGGTACATAAAACACATGATAAAAAGTGTGTACTCCTACATTGCCTCCCTAACTAGATGTACCTAAATGTACCTAGCATCTGTGTAGGTGTTATGCCAAGAATCCCTCTAGGATCTAGTCAACCCCATTACCTGAGAATGAGAGAATACGGGACCCCGTCCTGGTCTCGAGTTGGACACCCCGCGAGGGATGTTATGTTATGTTATTGTTACTTCTAGAGCGCAAACTGTTACCCGAAGGTGTCCTGGCGCTGACTGAAGTCCTACTGAGACCCTACCTGGTGGAAAGATAAAGGTATATATTAACTGGTAAAAAGCCACATTTTGAGGGCCTTCCTAAATGCAAATAGATTAGACCTGCGAGCTGGAGTGTCTGCATGCAGGAACCTCAGCGTCTCTGGTCATCAGTGTGTCAACCGGGAAGTCTCAGTCTCCTCTATCTTTCTAAGCAAGATGTGATGTATATATACCCTTAGGTCTCCCCAAGGATCCTACCTTGCTGTGTTACTGTGTCGGCCTAAAGGATGACGTCGGGCCTGAACTTTATACAGAGATATTATACAGGAGATGTTTGTCCTGCTGTGCTTCCAAGAAGCCTCATGCATAATGTATGAGATTCAAACTAGGGGGGAAACCCGCATTCTGGATGCAGTGTCGTATCTAGGTAAAAGGTCAGCCCCTAAGAACCGTTATGTATGTAATGTAGGGAAGAATATAGGTGAAAGGTTGCAATGTTACCTTTGCCTATATAGGGTACCTATATGGAATATAACATTCCCACTGATTCAAGTTCCGTCTGTGAAAGGGCCCTACATTTTTCCCTGGTGGGTTGGCTGATGATTTAGAGTCAGTCGCACACTTCGAGGTCTACCAATGGGGCTTATCTATTACTGACAGGTATGGCAGATCTAATTGGGCCAAAACAGGGATTAGGAGGATGACAGAACAAGTTAGAAGCCTTCACCCTGGTCTTTGGAGGTAAGATGGACCTAAAAGGTTTATAAAAGAAACCTAGCAGAAGTGCAAAAATCTCAGTATCAAATAATGGTGTGTTAAGCAGTAATCTCAATAAATCGCCTACCAGTTGTTGACTATTAAAATGTATAACTATACAATCCCCTCCTATGGTTTTAGGCGTAGGACCCACCCAGTTTACTCTTCTGGCCATAATGAGATGATGGTATAATTGAGACCTGCCTGTGTAAAACTTGGTCAGCCAATGTAAAACCTTATGCATTAACTGTTCAGTGGATTCCTGCTGGACGCAATTCAGTACTGGGTGGGGTGTTAGCTAAAATTATAACAAAGGGGCATGCTGCCGGAGGCAGGCCCAGTCTCCCTCCTTGTTTTAGTGGCTGGGCCTTCTGCAAATGTGTATGTCCTTGATCATGGTCAGCAATGACCCTCACACCTACAAGTTCGCTATATCTGTTGGGGGCAATACTGCTTCCCACCCTCCCAATTTGATGCCCATTTTCCAGTGAAGTGGAACCGGACTGTAATGGCTGAGGGGCTAATTCGGAGTTCCTATACATGCTTTCAGTCAAGGAATTATGAGTTTGAATGCTGGGGAGGATAACCACATTCCCATCTGGGATTCTTTGTGTGGGTTCCTGTAACAACGGAGAGGGAGCAGGGTGAACCGAACGGTCAGATCGTGGTTGACGTTGGTACTGTCTGATCTCATGCCCCCTCCCTCGTTCAAGAAGGGTTTCTCTATTAGAGAGCAAAGTTATGCTCTCCTCTATATTAGTCAGCCTGCCAAGTATCGGCTGGAGGATTGTTGAGAGTGTCTGTTCCAATCTCTGACATAAGTCGTCAAACAAAGACGGTGAAATTGTTCTTGGAGCAGCCGCCAAATGCATGTCCGTAAGTGGGTTTGAATGAGTGATTTTAGTAGATTTCAGGGACTTCGTTATGGCAGGTTTTTTTTGCCCTTCCCCTTTTGCCCGGGGGTTTCATTACTGGGCTGCCATCAGTTTCAGGGCTGTTAGATGTGTCATGCGGAGCAGGGGTACTAGGGATAGTGTCGCCGTTTGGCAATTCTTGTCAGATTTCCATTCTATTTAGACCCGGGATAGTTCTTACCTCTTCCAGCGAGAGGCGTCGCTCCGTAAGTTCAATCTCTTTAGAGAGCACAGCCGCTGCCCTAGTCAGGAAGGAATCCAATGTGTTAATTATTTCACCGCCTGTTTCCGTGGGTTTGGTCTTCCACTTAGGCATTCCGTGAGTGGTGGGTGCACTACAAACGGGACTCCAGATATTAGAGGGGTGGCCCAGCCTCGTCTCTTCCGCCGATGACGGGCGTGGATGGGCCCGCCCTTGGCCCGGGTGCATCACCGCGCGCGTCCCATGCCACGGGCCGACTTTGCGCTCTTATGCGAGTTGGCGCGATGAGGATGACGGGATCAGCAGTTCCCAGTGATGCAAGCAGGTCAATGGCACGGCTTCTCCCCTCACAGGCAAGTATGCAAAGAGTGTTAGCGGCTATACGGGCCGCGGGCCAACAACGCGCTCTTATGCACGTTGGCGCAATGAGGATGACGGGATCAGCAGTCCCCAGCGATGCAAGCAGATCAATGGCATGGCTTCTCCCTCACAGGCAAGTATGCAAAGAGTGTTAGCGGCTACATTCAGGAACTCATTTTAATTCTGGTATTGGAAAATCATAGGATTTGGCCAATAAACTACTAGCACAGGCTTACAGAATCTTCTCAGACAAAAGATTTTAAGCAAATACTTTAAAACACTGACTAGCTGGCAAGCCCCAATTCCAATACATAGCAGCAAGTATAAATCTATCTTGTTCTGGGCCCTTAAACGTTTCACTTCTTGTCTCTTGCTTTTAGACTTCACTGAGGTGTGATGCTCGTAAACTCCATCAGCCCCATGTTTTTGTATAAAAATGCTAAACCTTTCTTCCATGCAACAGCACACTGGTAACATGACTGTGAACTGGCCTACCCTATTTCTGCTTCAGAGCACGCAGGACCCTTTTTAGATGAGCCTAGAGTCAGCGCGCATGCGCTGCTCTTTGAGACCTTATGTATCTACAATATGGGCTTTCACCAAGCCCATCGACCGCCACTCGCTCTCTGCTGTGCCAATCAGAAAAGCTGGCTATTGGTGGACTGCTTTCCTCTCTCTGAGTGCTTGGTTGGTGCCCAGGCGATTGGACTAATAGAACATTTTTGTTGGCCATCCACCGCGTTCAAAAGCTTCTTTCTGTTAGAGCGTGTGATGCCCCCTCCCCCCGGCTTAAAACAAAGGATTCCAGGGACTTTGGTTTTCGTTCCGACAGGGTAATTCCTTTCGCCTTTCACTATTAAGTAGTGTCATTTACAACGCCAATAGCTCTAACTTTTTTTTAAACTCTCTTCCTATCTCATCACATGGGGGGTGGGGTGCAGGGTCCCAAGAGGCGGCAGCGGTAGCACCAGTGGCAGCTGCCTAAGAATGGAGGTGGTGAGGCGGGAGGGGGGATGGATTACAAAAAAAAATTAAAAATAATCTTACCTTCTCCGCTGCGCCGCCTCTGCCGCACGTCTCTCCTCCATCCTGGAAGGAAGGTCCGCTGGAAGCACCGGAAGCAGCCAGGCTTCTGGACTCTCCCAACCAATCACGACACTGCTCCTGCAGTGTCGTGATTGGCTGAGCGTCGTGATTGGATGCTCAGGCAGTGCCTGGGAGCCTGGGCATGTTCTCCACGAGGCTGTGCAACACAGCCCAATGGAGAATATGCCAAGCGTGCAAACCACTCCTCTCCTGCTCTAGCATCAGAGCCCAGCCCGGCCCAACTACTGCATAGAAAGATAAAATGATAATAACGTCCTGTTATTATCATTTTCTTTTTCACACTGCTGAAATAGCAGTGGCGCGACGCTCCTCCGCCTTAGCGGAGGAGCCGCCACTGGGTAGCACCGGTCTCTGACTCAGTACCTAGAGAGGGTCCCATGAACCGTGGCTCATCTCCTCAGACTGACCACAGACATGTGGCCCACCCGGGTTCAAATCCTCCCAAATGTAAATAACTGGGCTGGGGCAGCGCCGGCTGTCGGTGCTGGCACGCAGGGCCTTCCGCCCTGGAGCCGCTTCTCTGCTGTGAGTAAAGGTCATGCCAGGACTGCCTCCGAGGCCTGTGCTGCGGGATTAGCTCACTTGGGGCCTGCACTGAAGTGAAGAAAGATGGACGCGTCCCATTGTAGAACTGCTCCGTGCCCATGAGTGGTACATGGTCTTTAGATTTAACCATCAGCTAAAATTATTTTACCGGTTTCTTTTCCAGGTTCAATCAAACTAACGGTGTCTGCCTACATTGTCCATGCTAGAGGTTTTTTAAAATTTGACCTCTTTTTGTGTGACAAATTTTCTAATGCTGCTATTGAAGGAATTTATGTGCTATGTTTATAGCGCCCACCTTGTTGAAAAAACCATAGCGCTCTAGGTGAAAAGTGATTGCAGGAGTAAATGGGTTCACCTGGTTGGAAAAAAAATTAAGCGCTGTAGGTGAAAAGTAATTGCAGGGGTAAATGGGTTCTGGGAGCCTTCATAGTGTTTCAGTAGAAGATAGTTTATTTCCTTTTGGAGCGTTACTGTGCCCATAGTGTCCCTCCTTCATTATAGTTTACATATCTTCACATTCTTACGCTACTTTACAAATTATATAAGAGATTTTCAACCAGGTCTCTTTTGCACGCCTCTTCTAGTCGATCCTCCTTGAAAATGACTGTTATTTTTAGGTCTTGCCTGAGACAGTGCATGTGCTGTCGCAGCGCGGAGGATTAGAGCCCACCCATTAGTGACCATTGGTTGGGTTTGTCGTCATTCTCACTTTTTATGATTTCATTTTGCCGGTCCCTCCAGATGGCTTTGTGAGGATTTTGGTTTCACCTCAAAGGATTCTTCTTTCTTTTTTTTTCCCTCTTTTATGCTTATTCTATATGACTCGATGCATAGCACTGACACGCCTCTTCTCCTTTAAGAGTGGGCTTATCACTAACACAAGATTTTTGTTGCAGCCCTGCAGATTGTTAATTTAAAAATTGCACATAAAACTTTTTATAGTGCTTTATGCTTCAGTTGTTCAAGTTCTAACAACATTAATGAAAATATGTCACTATATCCCAATACAGTGATGCTCAACTTAGCCGATCTCTGCTCTGACCTTGGAGGAAGAAAAGCTAATCTTATCTTGCAGCGATATGATCTTCTGACCCGTAACTCTTAACTCACTGAGCCACCTTGCCGAAACAGCAGCTCACGACAGCACTCTGGCCACTTCATGGAGCAAGGGGTGGTTTGAAGAAAGGAGTGCACCCTAGCCCCTTCACCTCTGTCACATTCCGAGCTGTTTAACTCCATGTCGGTGCAGCCCTTCCAGCGACCGAAGCCCGCAGACCCCGGCCTGTGAGATGGGTTAAATGTGCTACGCAATTAATGAGGCTAGAATAATTAAAGAACGCTTTGGGGATTTTGTATTAAACAAAAGCTCTTTTGTTTGTCCCCCTACCATATCGCCTCCGGGTGCTGTATCTAGTACCTACACCTAGGAAGTCAGGTATGAATTGTTGCTGTATTTTTCTCAAATATGCGAGTGCCTAGTGACAGAGCCAATGTGGGTGTCCTCCACTCCAGCATGTAAACACAGTAGGAGCCCTGCAACCGGATGCCCGGTAGACGTCTTGTGAAACACATAACTTGCATCCACTTGGCGACTATGGGATAAAATGCAAGACCTATTACTTAAGTAAAACAAGCATTAAAAATGCAATAGGTCTCGCCTTTTATTAAGTTAAAGCCATTTGCTTTGCTATACAATACCATTAGCAAAGCAAATGGCTTTAACTTAATCAAAGGCGAGACCTATTGCATTTTCAATGCTTTTTTTTAAGGCACGGGAGATTGAGTGAATTGCCCAGAACCACTGGCTGTTTTGCCTATAGAAGACTGAAACCTCATTCCTCCAGTTCCAAAGTCGACAGCTCTGCCAATAGTGCCACATCACCTGCTGTGATCTAGGGCGGCACAAGTAAGATACATGGGTATATAGTGGGAATGAAGGGCGGCACAAGTAAGATACATGGGTATATAGTGGGAATGAAGGGCGGCACAAGTAAAAGACGGGCATATAAAGGGAATAAAGGGTGACAAGAGACAGGCATATAGTGGGAATGAAGGGTGGCACAAGTAAGATACAGGTGTATATAGTGGGAATGAAGGGCGGCACAAGTAAGATACAGGGGTATATAGTGGGAATGAAGGGCGGCACAAGTAAAAGACATGGGCATATAATGGGAAGGAAGGGTGGCACAAGAGACGGGCATATAGTGGGAATGAAAGGTGGCACAAGAGAAGGGCATATAGTGGGAATGAAGGGTGGCACAAGAGACAAGCATATAGTGGGAATGAAGGGAGGCACAAGAGACGGGCATATAGTGGGAATGAAGGGAGGCACAAGTAAGATACAGGGGTATATAAAGGGAATAAAGTCTGGAACAAGCACTATGGGGTGGAGTTACTGCGAGGAGGGTGGTAAAGAGAATATAAATGGCACAGACTGGAAGGAGGGTGGTGGTACTGGAGTGAGGGTGGCAGTGCGAGCAGAGTGAAATGGGCACGGAGGTGGTATCGACCATCAGGAGGGTGCTACAGGAAGCTGGCCATGTACAGGGAGTGAAGCCGGAGGGGTGGTGGTGTAGCCAGGAAGGTGAACAGCACAGAGAGATGATAGATGCAGAGGGACACAGAAGCAGGGTGATATGGAAAGGGAGGGCCGTATAGACAGAGTGAGGGTGGTAAAAGGACAGCACCGTAGAGGTGATAGATAGGAGGACACGAAGCAATGCGGTTTGTGGGGATCGGACAGACGGGAGGGGGCAGTGATCCGGGAAGAAAAGCGAAGGGAAAGGTGGTGCAGATCAGAAAGTCAGGAAGGAAAAAAGTTGGAGAGGCCAAATGCAGGGTGGTGTGAGGTGGTGGGTAGTTTGTAGTACAGAATAGCTAACTGTAGTACGGTTAGTAGTGAGTAGTGCAGAAGCGCTGGCTCTGGGAGGGTTAGTAGTGAGTAGTGCCGGAGCGCTGGCTGGGATTGCGAAGGATTGCAGACAGAGTAGAAGCTTGCTTCGCAGTTCGCCTCACCTCCGATAGCGGTGATATCAGGGTGCCGAAGGAAGGTTGGTTTTTGGGTTGTTGGGCCCAGCACTTGAGCATGACATTGTACATAGCTGTGGGGCAGTCCTCCGTGCGCTGAAGTAAACAGCATGGAGATTCCATGTTTTTCAGCTGCTGGTGATGCTCTGAGCGGAAGGGAGGGGGGAGGGAGTGTGTCGGTGCTGCAGACACAGCCACCGGTGTTGGGAATGCGCACATTGACAGCAGCGTATGTTCCGAGCATTACCATTACAATTACCGCCGGCTGCCCCTGCTGCGGTGCGAAACGAGCAATGTGTATCCCCTGTCTCAGCAGACCAGGCTGTAGTGGCCAGACCGCGTGTCTCTTTGTTTCCTTTGTTATATATATAAGTTCAATGCCTTTTACTTCCCAGCAACGATGTGCAGCGTTACAGTAATCAGAGCAGATAAGGCGCTATGTGACATGCATGCTTACTCATATGAAGTCAAAAAGATTGCTGGCCAAAGTTCAGAAGTAAGTATTCTGGGCCTTATTCAGAAAGTTATTTTTCTGCAACCCTCTGCGACTGATGTGCGGGAGTTCAGTGAAGAACAGACCGGCGGCTGGTGTAAACAGTGTGGTGTAAACACTTGTCCCTAATCGCACAAAGCGAGCGAGTCTAAGTTGCCCACGAAGGGCTCCAGCTGGTTCTACACACGAGAACATTTTTAAGGACAGCACGTAATCTCCGGGGCATGTGGACGAGTCCCGCACCAAGAAGACGCCGTGCCGCTGCCCCCGCAGCCGCGCCTGCGCCTCAAAAAACAAAGATGGCGTCGGCCTGTCCAGATGGGCCGTCCGAAAAATGGACAGGGAGTCGTTAAGCATGCTAAAACATGAAACATTCTCAAGCGTGTTCAAACATAATTAACTATGGTGGCGGGTTTGGTGGCCTTCAGCCGTGCTCACACCTAGTCACGTGTGCTCAAATGTGGTGTCACACTTTCTTCAGAAATGGGTTGTGGTTGCTGAAGGGAAATACGCTTCATATGTTTTAGGCCACCGTCCAGTGAGACCGCATCTGATGACTATAGCCGAGTACATACATGATACCCGGGACTGGCAGGTCACATGTGCTAAACATGCATTACATTCATGTCACAAACCTCAGAAGTCTGAGGGCCTGGTGCGGAGTCCGTGGCTGGGCACCTGCAGTTCGCTGCAGCGGGTGCGTTAACCTCTGGCACTAATCTGAGCCCATAACGGATTGCTGAGTCCAATGTGGGCAAGAAGGGAGTGCGCGGCGCAGTCCCAAACGTAATATTACTGCACCATAAAAGCGCATTATAATAGTACTGCGCGTGCCTCCAGGACACGATGTGACATTTTTCCGAGATTTATTCCCCGTCATTTGTTTTTTTGCTGTTTAATGTTGTCCCTTCTCCGCTCTGTCGTTTTATGTTTTGCTTTTTTTCTCAGCCATTTCTGTAACTATCACTACCTAACAGTAACAATAGCTGCCACCCATACTGTAAAGCGCCTTGTCACCCTGATTGCACTCTAGTGTGCGCTATACAAAAAAAACTCGAATCCATTCTGAACACGGGATCGACAAAGCCCATGGGCTGTGACTTGGCAGAAGTGTGAGGCAACACACTTTCTCCAGGTGCCTGTGGAGGGTGAGGCTGCAAAAGACCATTCAGTCTCTTGGCCACGCATTTTGTCCTGTGTCTGGCAGCTGTGAGATCTCAGACTCCGCCTCCCGTGGTAAAACCCCTCCCATTGGCAACTCTAGCCATCACAGTCGAGCCCGCCTCTTATTGGGACATCTAACGAGAACGAGATAGCTCGGTGGGTTGGGCGCCTTCTGCAGAGATCTCTTGGAACCCTGCACGTGAGGGATTGAAATCCTGGCATGCACGGCTCACTCAGCATTTCATCCTACTGAAGAGGACACATTGCAAAACTACTGACTGGCAAAATTTGTTAAAAAAAGACATATTGGCTTTTTACACTAACTTTGGGACCAGCAGAGGTCCGTTCAGCTAAAGTGAAAACATCCCAGCCCAAAGGGGAAGGCGAAGTCATATAAAGCATGGAGGCGTGCCACCTTCCTGTTGGCTGCCCGTTAAGTTCAGTTGGTACAATCCATTTATATAAAAGACAACCTCGGGTACAATCTGGCCGCGGTTCCTCCTGGGATACATGAACACCATACAGGTACACTTGCTGTCAACCACTCTCCCTTCGTGCATAATGATGTGGTAACAAATGAGCTTTGTGATAGTACAGGACTGTACAGCGGGTGAACCCATAGAAACCTGCAAGCACGTCACGCCTGCGCTAGCACGTTTCTATCAAGTATATGACACATTTGGCAAGAAAAACGAGAGTTGGTGTTGAAACATTGGAACACTTTCGCCATCCAATTGAACACTCAGTTTAATGAGCAAGCGTAGTTCGGTAAAATATCGAAGAAGGCACGCTGCATTCTGCATTCCCTAAATGATACTCTCTAAAGTAGATACACACCCAAGGTGAAGTGAATAATTGGCTACGCGCAAAACCCTTAGGGTAAAAAATACAACAACAATAATAACAAGCGCGGTCCAGAAAGTGAAAGGAGGACCGCGCTGCAGACCAATGAGAGAGCTGACTGGCGCATGCTCCAGGCGTGAAGCCAGCGTGGCTGCAGGACACCTGGTGCATGCTCCTTCACGGCTCTCGTGAAGACATTTCTTATCAGCTTGTTAAATAAACAAGCTGATAAGAAATGTCTTCACGACAGCCGTGAGGCAGGCGAGACAGTCCACCAAAAAGCCAAAGGGAGGCAACGGAAAACCCTCCTTTCCAATGGGAAGCCAGCGTTTACCATAAACGCTGACGCTACCCAATGGAAATGAGGGGCGGGCTCGAGTCCCCTTCTCGAAACTGACTTGTTGACTATAGCTCTCGCAGGCGAGGAGCGCATGCGCGCTCCAACGCCAGCCGAGACCTAAAAACATTACCATTTACAAAGCCAATAGATCCAACTCCAACAAATGCGAAGCCTATTGCATTTTCAATGCTTGTTTTTTTTATTATTGCAAAGGTAAAGTCAATCTCTATAGGATACATATACCCTGCAACTTCTGTGCTACAGGTCAGGCTTAGAAGCATGTTTTTGCAGCTGCATGACCTCAAGGTTAGACTAGGACTCTTCTGGGTCATCTGTAAATAAAGTCTTTACACTGATTCAGGGGCCAAATAAACTAAGGATTTTGCAGTCGCTAACCCTGCAATTCACAAAAATCACCGAGTTTGCAACCGCGAAATTTGTAATGTACAAAACACATTTCACAACAGACTTGTGAAATGGGTTTTGTGACCCATACTGAGCAACAATTTGGAAAGGGCGTAAAAGGAGCGTTCCTTCCAAGCTGCAACTCGGTTTGTGATGTGTCAATGGTTTGCACCCACAATTCCGGTTGCAAACCATTGTACAGTTGCCTACATACAACTCAAAGGAGGTGGTACCTGAATTGCAAAGGGGAAGCGGCTGTCTCATTCCCCCTTTGGGAATCATAATGGTAGCCTCAGAGGAGTAGTTAGTGATCTAGGGGACCACTACCTCCTCCCACTGATGTTTTTCCACAAAAAAATCATTTTTAAAGCAGCACCGAAAGAAAAAGAGAAATGCAAACACAGCGATGATAGTCTGCTGTTGAATGCTAGTCACCATCATCCCTGTATTTGTAGTCAATCGCAGGGAGTGCAAATTGCCCCCCTGCCTAAATAATATTTATTATGTAAGATGTTTTGCGACCCCCTGCGAATAGAGATTTTGTGAATCGACCTAGAAGTACACAGATCGGTTCCCAAAATGTAATACTGGTGGTAAAATGTCAGTGTGCAATTTGTGACCATTTCTTGTGGCCAGTACATTAGCAACTCATCTTAAATGCCAATAATTTTCTGATTCATCATTTTAAACGTTCTCTACTAAGTTATATCAAAGTTGACTGAAAGCAGAGGTAGAACATTCTCCAATACACAACCACATGCACTGGTCTTCTAAAAGTGTGTAAAAATGTTAATGCTACCAAGTCCAGCCTTTTTAGTTGCATTCTGGAACTTGTAGTCCTGGCCTAATAATGGTATAAATAAAACAACAAGTCCTAGAATGTGAAGAAAAAAACCTGGACTGAAGCAGTTAGTCATGCATGACCACGGAAACTTGGTCAGTCTGCACATAAGCGAGAAGGGTTGAGGTTTATAGCTGATGATATGGAGCATGGAGGGAACACATGGGAACAGCAAGCCAAGGGACGGAAACTGAAGTACCAGCTAAGGCAGGGAATGATAATGGAGTTACATTCCCCTAGTGCCCGAATAATGCTCCCCTCTGTTGCTTCTTCCTCGCCACAATTTGTCTACTGAACTTATGAAAAAACATGCTGTTGTGTGCTGCATGCCTCCTCCACACTGGAATGTTCATGAACAGGCACGTTTTGGTTCCTGCTGCAAACTACCTGTGATTTCCAATAGCGTACCTACACATGGTACATACAGCTGATGAAGAAAGAGGATGTCGTCGGAGACTGCTGTTTTTACCGCATCATCATTTGTGGGGCAGTTAGTCCATGAAAATTCCGTACTGGAAGTTGGAACTTTTTTCAGAGAAGTATAGGAACAGATTCTGCTGATTTCAATAAGTAAAGGAACGTCATTCCCAATAGTTCCTGCCCATTTCAACCTTTGTATGTGGCCAGCTGGCATACTTAGGATGAACACATCTCGCAGTGTTAAGTGAGGCTTAGCGGAGATATTAGTGGGGTAGAAACTGGAACCTGTGTCCTCAAATTCACATCAATTGTAGGAATATGTGTTGTCGATGAAAGTCTCAAAGAGGGCAATGCAACTAAAACCACATGTACTCGGTTGCTTGTGTATGAGCCATACTCGATAGCATCTGACTGTAGTCTTACCTTGTTAATAAATTACCAAACCATGGTAGAAAACAAGCTAAATTTAGCGGAGAGCTCTCACAAAAATAAGTATTGTTGAAGGAGCTCTCTCTCATCTGCACAGTTTTCATATTTCTGGATTTACTTTTGGAGTTCAATTCACCAGAACTGGCTAGTCAATTTCCACTCTATTCGAGTGGTTATTAAATAGAATAATAATGGCGAAATAACCCCTACAAAGAGTTTAGGAGTGATGGGGAAATAATTAATCCAGGCCTTTTGTTCGTTTTCTGTTGAAATATTACAAAAGCCGGTTCCATCTCATAGAGGTAATCCAGTGAATCACTTGATAAGGCTAGCAGGTGGAAAAGGACAACCTGTGTTAAACACATCTACAAACAGTAAGTCTTCTTTATAGTGTAGTATAAATAATCAAAAGAATAATAGAGTTTGGTGCAGAGTAACCATAAAGTGGTGTAAAAGTATGAGTGGGACTAAGGCCACTGATCTCCCATTTTGTCTTTATTGGATCATTGAAAACCTTAACATAACTATTATCCCTCCTTCCCATGGCTGGTAGTACATGGAGCAGATCTGATCAATCAAAATAGTTAAAACTATTGACATTTCTCAGATGTGACCCAAGTCTCGCTTCTAGATCAAAGAGTGATGTGAGAAAAATCTAAACAATCAAACAAATGTTTGCCCTCCTCTGTTAGCAGGTTACAATCCTCTATAAAATGTCCTAGTTAGCCTACAAGATCCTACACCCGATAACCCCGAAATAGCTACATAGAACAAACACTAACCATCCTCAGAGGCTCCACCATGTTTGGAAGCAAAGCTAAAGCTGACAGGATGCTTCAAGAAAAGTATCCAGTTCTAAGGTCATGTGAGCAATTTAAGGAAGTATTTAACGTTATCCATTAGACTAGCTCACTCCTATCAATTTAAGCACTCCATGAAAATCCCATTCTAGAGAATCACCTCGACCAGCCTCTACATGTGTTTTGGATTGCTTTACCTGTGACTTTGATTGTGAAGTAAAAGAAGAACGTAAAACTTCAGTGGATTGGAATTATTTCTCGTCAACAGCCTGTATACTCAATACGAGTTGGACTCTAAAATACTGAGACTAGGCTGTGCTTGAATGCCTGTTTTCTCCAGCCTCTACACGTACCCTGTTACTCTATTGGCACCTGAAAATACACTGGGATCCGACCTTGAGACCTATAAATATTAAAATGAGCATTACTCTTAAGGCACAATTTGAACTATATAGGTAATAACATTACAAGCCCTCGTTAAGCAGCTGGAAATTGGCATTGGACAAATTCTATAGAAAGTAAGCTCCTGTGCCTGAGAATGAGCTGGAAACACAATTGCCACCTGTGAATGAAGTGTCGAAACCCTACAATTGGTAACCTTCTCTTATTTGCTGGTTCAACATGTTGATTGCTAAACGTTTGCTAATCCTCCCAGAGGATGGTGCTTGCTCAACACACACATGAAGCAATGATAAGTGCGTAATTCCACATCTACGTTTGCTCTAAGCACCTTTGTTAACGGTTTTCAATTTCCCAAGGTATCAAAATGATATTAGCTACCAAATCTTTGGCACAAAAATATCTGAATAATGTAAGGTGCTCTGACACACTCTGGGGCCTAATTGCCGTCAATATAGCTCTACAAATAAACAGATTTAAAAAAAATATGAGTGACTACAAGGATAGGGCTTTTATTAACTCATCACAGCTGAAAACCATGTAATAATCTACCTAGAGAGGCCAAAAGTGCGACTCTGTGCTTATGGTGAGGCTAAGCAGTTATGTCCTCTCCAGACTAAACAGCTTTCAGAAGGTACGAAGGACATTACAATGAATGCCCTGCTGATGAGAGTTCCAGTTACTGTTGGATGGTTTGGCCCATTTGTGTCCTTATCTTCCACCTCTTCCCTTTGTGTTTCATTAGGCACGTCTGTTATTTGTACCTGTCCAGCTGCATTTATACAAGTCAACCGTGCGGCCACTTAGCTTGTATTTCTGCCCACACATACCAGAATAAATTGCTGCTGGATTTTGGTAATTGTATATAATTAGCTCAAAATGAGTTAATTAGAAGAAAAATGTTTTCCCGATCCCGATTATAACGTTTAAGTGTTGAATATGACTGTCTCGCTTGAGCAAGTTTAATGTTTAAAATGTGGCTCAATTTTTTATATGTACGCCATTTGACGACATTCAATTTATTTTAACCTAGGGGCTAGGCGGTTGATTGGGACAATGATGAGAAGATAATTGTAATTAACTGTTTTATTATCTAAGGATTATGATTATTTCCAATATCGCAGGCGCCGGAGCGTGCAACAGAAAAAATATTTAGTTCCTTCGCAACAAAAACTGTGAATGTGTGCCAAAAGCAGTATATTGCGTTAAAAAAAAGGTGTAGTTTATATTTTCACTATAGTTATGTATTTTTAAGGAACTGATAATGGAAGTGCACCTCCCTGAAAAAACAGTTTTCCAAGACCTAAGCTTTGGTGCACCTTTCTCCAGGACGGCCATAAGCATGGCAGATTGTCAGAATAAACACTCTGAAACAGAACTCTGTTTAGATTCTGATTGGATTGCATTTGGATTGCATGCATCACACGTCACGCAGCACCTCAAGGAGCTCCACTGGCTACCGATACACAAGCGCACACAGATCAAACTTCTCACTCACACCTTCCAAGCACTACTACACAACACTGACCCAGCCTACCTCAATAGTCGCATCTCCTTTCACAAACCATCCAGATGGATGGAAGGAAGGCTTTTAATGCCAAGCGAATCCGCAGGAGACTAGAGTTCTCTGACCTCCACCTCTCGCAGGTGGCCGCCCCAAACCAGAAGTGATGCATCGGCCACCACTGTCAAGCTCCGGGTGGAGAAGGGAGAGGGGTCTGCCATTGGGCAAATCGTGGCTCATTCAGTTTGGTGAAATTGTCACAGAGAGGGTGTCAGTAACGGAGATAAAAGAAGACACCTTGTCCCTCAAGAAATGGGATACAACAATTAAATCAGGCAAAAAGCCATTTCAAAGAATGTTTCATTTTTCACACAACCGCAGCATCAGTTTGAATATTGTTGTTTTGATTTAAATACGTTATACTCACCAAAAATAACTTTATGCTGGAGGATATTAATGTGGATTTGAAAATATTGTGATATGCACCTCTAAAATAATTTGGAAATGACAGCACTTACAATGGGTGGTTATTACACTGAAATCAGTTTGAAGTTTATGAGGTAGCAAAGCAGTTATACTTTTAGATATGCCAGCGGCTTAGTTCTCTACTACAAAAGTCACATGCTATTCAGCTTCAACGTTGGGGAAGGTCTTACACTACTTTGAGAGTAGGCATAGTCTGACAAACCTTGACCACAAGCAATATCATTGTTGTTTTTTTAGAACATGTTTTATTTTACATGTTTCAAAAGAATCTGCTAAAATATATTCACTGGTCATATAAATAGATAAGGCACAATTTTTTCGCTGCAATCATTCAACTAAACTTAACTCGATTCAGCCAATCTTTAATGAGCATAAAGACGATCATTCTAAATCTAAAATAACTTTGTATTTTATTTTTTAATGCCAACCCGATGAATAGTAATATGAATTACCTTTGTCCAGAGCATGTGCCATTCATTACTGACGTATGTCTTCCTTGTTTCGCGAATGCTTCGTTGGGGATCATGACTTCAGTTTCGATAGCATTTTGATGCTTAAACCTAATAGGAACATACATACAGATATAATATATCCATACAGGATATCATCAAAGTAACAAAGACATTACACAAGTTTTCTCTGATCAGAAGACATTTATGTACTGTTTTTATTTTTTTAAGCAGACATTATATTTACCTACAAAGTGGTTTCACCTTACTGCTAAGGTAAGCCACCACCATCTTCCAAGTTGAAGATATGGCAGGGGTTGAGAGAGCGCCATCTGTCCACTACATTGATCCTACTGTCACATCAGTGCCAGCAGCCCCAACAGGACCAGGATGAGGAAGATCAAGGAGGACCACATTGTCACTAATAAGAGATGGCCGTCTATACTGCACGCGCCAATAAGATGTGGGACCGCTCCACAAGATTATGCTAGGCTTCTTAGGGTTATGGAAAGAGTTATCCTACAAGACTGTGTCAAATAAAATAAAGTGCCAGGCGCTGCGAAGTTTCCATTGGGAAGGAATTAGGTTACTCCAGACATGTGGTCAGAATTGATAGAGTCGAGAGAGTCAAATTCGGTGGTTGTTTGACCTCTCTCTGGTTGAACATCAAGCCACAGTCTGCTACAACAATCACTAAGTCTGTCTTAAGCAGAAGAAATCTCGGCTAAATGGATGTATGTGAACAATAGGACTTTTTAATGAAGAAAATACTAACGAATAAAACATTATACAAAACTGAATATTGATGAATCAGTAAGTTTCTTTGCAAAAAGTAATTCTGATAAACGTATAATGCCAAAAGGACCCAATAATGCAATTTGGATGTTAGCACATACTCTGAATTTTCAAGAATGGGGGGTCTCTTGTTAGTTTCCTCACCTCAATACCTGAAACACATTTTATCGCCTGCGCTCCTACTACTCTGATATGTTGCCAACGCAATTGGTCAAGGAGGATTTGAAAGGTCGGTCTCAGTCAGTACTCTTGCTTTTTTGCCCCGTCTCAGAAGCGCTGCTGAAGTGAGTTTTCACCCAGGACCTCAATGGCTGTTTCAGTTAGAAAGATCCCCGACCAGCTCCACGGTTTCTGAGACCAATCTCTTTCAGAAGAGACAAATACGTAGGATTCATCCATCTGCTTCCTGTACCCATCACTCCCTTGTTGCAGATTCTCTCATCTCACCTCGTCTGGACTCTGAAAATGTATAATCATATCGATGCTGCATTTATGCAGCTACATTTATCTGATTTAAGTAAAGAAACATTGACAACTGCTGTTCGGACCTACAATGATGGTGGAAATCCTGTTTTCATGATGGACATTTTGAAAGTGAGCGCCATTCAGGGCACTCTACTCTGCCTAAAGTTCCTGTGTTTAGTCGGAATAGACCCGTCGAGGTACAGCTTTCAGCCACCTGGCACTTGCAACTCCAAAATCAGTGTATTTTAAATTTCAATAAGCTATAAAACCTGGATTTTCCAGTGGTCAGAGTCGAGAAAAACCACGACATGTAGACTTGGTAAAGGGGAGAAAATTTTACATAAAACAGTACACAATTTTTATAAAATGTAAAACGGGTTAAAAATGCAAACGAAAAGACCAGCGGCAAGTGCTTGAAAAAGGAAGGAATAAGATATGAAAGGAAACTCTGGAACTGGTTCCAAACCTATGTGATCTTTAGCAGGTTCAAACCACCAGAAAGAAGGGGTGGATCAGCAAGTAGATTGGTAGTGTGTCCTTTACGAACTGCAATACCTGTATTTTCTAACTCCATGGCTAATGTAACTGACCTTAAAATGGAAGCTGGTACCATCAGGGAGTCCTAGTTAAGACCATAATCAGGGTTATAAGTGCAAAACAGCAGGGGCAACGATGCCTTCTGAATCAAAGGACGCTAAAGGTTCTCAGGTTATTGATTAATAATTGGAACCAATTTAGAATCTCATGTCATTGAGAAAAATGTAGCTTATTTGCCTAACATGACACTTAAGAACAATACACTAGAACGATTAACAAGGAAAAGTGAAGACATCAATTAACAGAAAGGTGATGCCTGGCAGGTGTAACATTTTCATCTAAGTGAATTCTATAAAAACATTTTTCTACAGGTTTGCCATAAACATGTTATGGTAAAAAAGTTGAGACATATAACATACATTGAGCCATACATCTATTTTACTATCAATGTACATTATAAAAGGTTTAATTACATAAAACAAAAATCGAAATGTGCAAAATGTTTGCGTGGTTTTGAACATTAAAAAAATATTGATGACTTTTAATGAACCCGAGTTAGTGTGCAGGTTAGGGTAGGGGTTAGATTAAGGGAGGTTGTTTAAGGAATGGATTAGGGTAAAGATGATGGTCATGGTGAGCATTAGGGTTATGTTTAGGGTTGGAGTAAGGGATGGGGTTAGGGTAAAGATGATGGTCATGGTGAGCATTAGGGTTATGTTTAGGGATGGAGTAAGGGATGGGATTAGGGTAAAGATGATGGTCATGGTGAGCATTAGGGTTATGTTTAGGGATGGGATTAGGGTAAAGATGATGGTTATGGTGAGCATTAGGGTTATGTTTAGGGATGGAGTAAGGGATGGGATTAGGGTAAAGATGATGGTCATGGTGAGCATTAGGGTTATGTTTAGGGATGGGATTAGGGTAAAGATGATGGTTATGGTGAGCATTAGGGTTATGTTTAGGGATGGAGTAAGGGATGGGATTAGGGTAAAGATGATGGTCATGGTGAGCATTAGGGTTATGTTTAGGGATGGAGTAAGGGATGGGATTAGGGTAAAGATGATGGTCATGGTGAGCATTAGGGTTATGTTTAGGGATGGAGTAAGGGATGGGATTAGGGTAAAGATGATGGTCATGGTGAGCATTAGGGTTATGTTTAGGGATGGAGTAAGGGATGGGATTAGGGTAAAGATGATGGTCATGGTGAGCATTAGGGTTATGTTTAGGGATGCGGTTAGGGTTGGAGTAAGGGATGGGATTAGCGTGTTCCTGCTTAGGTTGGAGTTAGGGTTTACGATAAGGCCTAAATTGTGGACAAGAGGCTGAGGAGTGAATATTTGACTTTAACAATACATTTTTGTATTTCTAATTGAAAGTCACCCTTTTCACAAACTTTCAAGTCTACATTTTTTAATAATCGAGTTTTGCATAGGACATTGTTAAATACATATGAAACCGGAAGTACCTATTTAAGATATATACAACATACCTATTGTAATCCAGCCTGGACTGCTGGAGCTGCTGCTGTTTTAATAGTAACCGCGCTTCCTGCTGGGCCAGCATCTGCTGCAGCCTCTCCTTTTCAATCTCCAGCTCCATTTTCTGAAGCAAAAGAAGCTGCTTCCTTTGCTCATGTGATTGCTTCCCAGGGCCCTTTTCCCTTGGTTGTGGTTCCGGTGCACCGTTCAGTACCGTCGTATCAGGGTGCTGACTAAACCCTCTGGAGCCGGAGAGTGCTCCATGGTGTTTTGTTGGTAAATGCGCAGACTGACCTGAACATTGAACATGTTCTGCACTGGTCAGTGGACTACGAACGCAACAATGGGCCATAGCTTGCTGTAGACATGTGATCTGGTGGTCTTTCCTCAGGTGGCCATGGCTACTGGTGAACTTGGACTGGTGTTGTCCGTGATGATTCCTTGAAGGCGATGAGTTAACAGTTTTCTGAAAGCCATTTTCCATTGGATATTCACCTGGGTGTTCTTGTAGGGTTGAGTGGAGCATCAGTCTGGTTCCCGGGTCATTCTGACAATGATGTATAGAATCTGAAAACAACCCAACGCTTCCAGGATTAACAGTGTGACTTGTCTGGTAAGCATTCTGTGTTTCAGCCAAGCCAAGGTAGGAACCATCAAATTCCAAGTGTAGAGACTGCAATGGACTCTTCTGTCTGGATCCCTATAAGAACAAGCCATGTTAATTACATTTCAATAACACGTTATTGCTGTGATACAATCAAACACCAGCAAAAGCAAGAGATATCACCGAACAGCATTGCTCAAATGAAGCCACATCTACAGAGTCACCCCTATTCTACTGTATACGTGGATTCATTCAAAATGGATGAGAAGCTCACAAAGAAAATTTGATTGCAGACCCACCAGACTACTTCGTTTAGCCCAACTCGCCCTACCCTCTGTTCCCAGGATCCTCAAGACCAGAAACGGAGGAAGTTCTTTCTCCTACCTCGCCCCCAAGACCTGGAACACCCTGCCCCTCCATCTCAGGCAATCAGCGTCGCTGACCCAATTCAAGAAGGACCTCAAGACCTGGTTCTTCGAATGATCCCCTACCAGCAGACCCACCTCACTCCCCCCAGGTGCCTTGGGACCCTCACGGGTGAGTAGATGTGCTTTACAAGCCCCTGATTGATTGATTGACATTTAGTCTCTAACTGCTGTATCCAACTTCTGCATTTTACACAAGAAATATTTTCAGACAGGAAAAACGTGTTCTTACAATCTTAGCCCTTTGAAATCAGGCCACAGCATCAATCCAACTCAACCCATTTTTTTGCTGTTCAGTAGCAAGGGTGCTATGGGCCCTAATGCAGGCAGGGATATTGGTCTCTATTTAGGTGGGGAAATGCAACCACAACTGGGTTGCAGAGGGCCCCTAAACTACCTGTGCCCCGGCATCAGCATGACTTTTTATAGCTGCGCCTCTTAAGCTGTACAACAGAATCCTGATAAAGTAGACTGGACTCAGCAACCAGATGATGCTATGTTCATCTAGTTGAAGGCGAAAACTATGCCCTTGAAGTATTCCTAAAATAAAGGTGAAAAATAACCACTTCTACTCTTACTAGGTAATGCAGGCATATATGAGCATTCAAAAAATAAACCCATATCAGTGCTGGGTCAGTTAATCTTTTCTACAGCAAGTAGTTTGTAGGTGAAGCCTATAGCATAACAAACACAGATCATCAGACATTAGGGACCATGAACATCCTAAGGATTTTTGGGGTGTTGGCCAAACCTATTTTGGGGGACCAGTAGCAGCTCGAGTGCCGGCAGACTGGTGTGGGGGAAAAGGCCGACAAAGGAGACAAAAAAAATTAATAATAATTAACCTGCTGCATCGCCGCTCTTCTGCTCCATCCTCACCAGCATAGGCTCCCCGAATCTCCTGCGGCCAATCCGGACGTTGCTTTCATGCTGCTGAAAGCAGTGACAGGATTGACAGGATTGACCTGAGCGCCAATGATTTGCACCCCCAGTGAGACTGGGAGCTTGTGCTTGCTCTCTCCAACCCGGCAACGCAGCTCGGGTTGGAGACAGCTTCAGTGTGCATGATGGTTTGGCCAGCCTGAGACGGCTAGCCAAACCGTCATGCACACTGACACCAGTGCCCTGCCCACCACTCCCCTCCATGACGGCTCAGCCCCCAAGCCTCGGCTATTGTCAGAAAAATAAAACGATAAGAAAGCGCTTTTATTATCAATTTATTCTTGAAGTTTTGAGGCTGATGGGGTGGGGGGATAACACTCCTCCACCATAGCGGAGGACCCGCCGCTGTTGGAGGGGGAAGGGGGGGCTCTTTTCCCAACGACTTTGAAGTTACGATTCATTGTCTGCTAATTCATGGACATCAAATTATATGTTAAAGTTTCAGAAACTGTAAAAAAAATAAAGACAAATCGTAGGCAATTTTATAAAATCTGTGAGGACTCGCACATACCTTTTAACAGCCCTCATGTTATCGATCAGCCATTGGACTACATTGATCCATATAGTGTAGATTAAGATATGCATGGAATTGGATCAGTTATGGGGCAGCCTGGCATGATGCTAGAGTATGCATGCCAATATTCTTTTACTACAAGGGGTAGCATTTTTCAGATTTCTAATTTGCTTCGCCTCTCGTGAGTCATTAACGCCTCCCCACACAACAATGGCACTAAATAGCATATTATATTCTTCACATCTGCATATATGGTTTGACACGACGTTTTTCATGTGTACGCGTTTAAAAAAAAAATAAAAGCGGCTTAACTCAAACCAGGATGCAAGGGATCAATTACATTTGTGCAGTAAGGTAAAATCCCTTTGAAGAGGCCTCGTGTCTGTTAAGAGAGTTCTTTCCACGGGTAAAGTAATTATAACACGCAATCTGTGAGGCAGTAAACAATGATATTCGCATGTAAATTTCATGTAACTGTGGTAATAAGCTGGAATGTGACCTTTGCACTTTAGTAATGTGTGAATGTGCACTGATTTGTACAGTTGCTCTAGATAACGAGTTATTTGTCCACATTTATTTTCACTAACATGGCATAGATATATTTATCCTATTACAATATACAAATCTCATTGGAAGAGGAAACATTTCTTCTCTTCCTCCAATGGAGGGTTTGCTGATCATCGTAGAATTTGAGGAACTGAGCTATCTGGAACTATTTTTGTTGCAGAAGCCGCTACCAGTTGCCAAGTCACAGAAGCCTCGGTCCTTAAAGTGACAGAGGGGGCTAGGGCACATCTCCTGCCTCAGAAATGATCGAAGGGAGGAGGCCAGCCCAATCCCTCACAATTCTGTAAATCTGTGCATAGATCCACACATTTTGATGCCTTTTCTTGTTCTTTTTGTAATTCCTGAAAAAGGTCTAAACAGTAAAGGAAAGGAAAAAACAGTGCAACGATGCAAACTATGCATACCAAAGACCATGCACAGTGAGCATTGTAGACATCCTGCCAAAGGTCTTGGGCTGCGGGACTTCCGCAAGTCACCTTTGGAGGTGGGGGTTTACGTCCTGGTCCTAGGCTGGGCCCGGAGTTGAATGCCTGCTGAACAAATCCAAAGGCCCTGCATACCGGGCAGTGTTCACACACAGAGGGTTGGTTTCAAGCCTGAGGTTGTGTGCAGTGGGAGCTGCGGAGTGCTGGGCATAGACCTGGCCTACGGCCATTGCTACTACGCAGGACCGTCATATATGTTTAGTAGCTAAATCCAGGGCATAAATTCACACCCCACTCCCATTCTCTTCCATGTGAATAGAGTAAAGTGCCATTCAATACAATCAAAAGCCTTTCTGGCATCCACAAAGACTGCTACAACCTCCATCTCAGGTCTCAGCTAGTGGAGCAGAGGGAAATTCTGAAGATCTTCAACTGTAAGTGCTCTTTTATGTCTCTGAATTATACCCAAATGATTCTGTAACTAAGACAGGAAGAACGACCTACTGCCTGCTTTGAATAGGTTGAGATGTGTTACTAAATCCAAAAAACAGTGGGCCTAATTGTTACTGACTTCTGCATTGGAGGACTGCCATGAGCCAACCCACATTTTTAAAATGTGCGTAGTTACCTGATCCACCATGGTTATTGGCGTTTAGAGGGAAAAAGCGCGAGAGCCCCTTTCTCTGCTGTTGTCCATCTGGCTTGGACTACCTACACCAACAGAGGGTAACGATTTCCCAGCCTACAAGTTTACTTAGCCTCTGACTGCCGTCACTTAAGAAAGGAAAACATTTGTACCAGTCCCAAAATTGATGTTCTCATAATCCCCTTGAAACTTTTTAATGGAGGGACTATGAAAAGACCATCTATTTTGTAGAATTTCTGTCACGTTGTACATCTACCCCCGACTCAACAATAACAACTGTGATTTATGTCGTATTCAATGTTTTCTGTTTGCTGAGATGGTTTGACGCCATTGCTTTGTCAATGAGCTGATATGGGACCCATCCAGCCGCTGTACCCAACCAGTTGCTTTTTTCATGTTTTGACCCCTTGTATGTGATTACTGAGGCCCCCAGCTTTGACGCTCTGCAACACACGATCATGGTCCATTGGCATCTGCTTTCTCGGTCTTGCTACTGCACTCTTCCTGCACAGCTCACTTGGTCAGGCGCTCCTTGTACATCTATTATTATGCATGTCTTGTCCCTTCCCTTCCTCATCTCTATTGCTGTCTCGCTGTGCAACACATCCATATTTCTTTATCCATGCCCTCATCTACTAGGTTTCCCTCACCATTCCTTCCTGTCTCCTATCCTGCATCTTCGGTCTCATTTGCCACTTCAGAGTGCTCTGTCTCTTCACTTTGCCTTATGTTTACTTGGTGCCTCGCTTCATAATTTGGGGGTGGGGGGGAGGAGCAGAGGTGCAACTAGAGCCAAATTTCGGGGGGGGGGGCCTAGTAAAAATTTCGGGGGGGGGGGGCTAATTCTTCCAGCAATAGGCAGCTCTCTCCATTATATCCACCACTGGCCATTTTGATAAAAGATCCATTAGCACAATCATGTACTCTTGCAAATTCCCAACAGGACCCAACAAATCCACCACCACACATTCCCAAGGTTGTTTGGCAATAATGCACTCATTCATGGGTAGTCTTAATGTCCATAACGACTTGTCAGCAGAGGAACACACTTCACAGGATCTAACAAACCTTTGCACTGCCTTGTCTACTCCAGACCATCAAAACAGTTGTTGGATTACAGATTTGGTTTTCTTACAACACCAAAATGTTAGTCATGGCAAAGTTCTACAATTACCTCACGCAAACCACATGGAGGAATGACCTTACTCCTTCTAAGAACCACCTCTTTGTCCGCCGATAGCTCCGATCTAACCTCCCAAAAAGGTCTTTACATGTCTGTCAACTACTCCTTCCTAGACCAGTCCTCATACATGTACTCCAAAACGTCCTGCAAAACAACATCCTCCTCCTGTTTCTTCTGCTGCTCCTCTTTCCTAATGGCAGGTGTCCCGAGTCATGTACCAAAGCAATCTTAAAGTCTTTCCATGGATCATCCTCACACCTCTCTAACGGACAAGGCATCCTGGATAAACAATCTGCCACCATATTATCCTTTCCAGGAACATACACTATGTGGTATATATAATCTTTCATTCTCAAAAACAATTTAGCAATCCTGGCAGAAGCAGCGACACTCACTGCATGGCCAGTAATTTAACTAACGGCTTGTGGTTGCACTGGATGGTAACCTGTTTACCCCACACAAAGGCATGAAAATGCTCCAGAGCCTATGCACATGCTAATGCCTCGTTCTCATAATGGGATATTTCTCCTTAGCTGGGTACAGAGATCTGGATGCAAACAGAAGGATACTCTTGTTACCTTTAGCATTCCTCTGTGAAAGTACCGCCCCAACCCTTTGTTACTTGCATCCATCATTAGGATACAATCTAATCCAGTATCAAAACTTCCCAAAGCAGAGACTTTTTCCATGTAACATTTGATTATGCAGAACTCTGCCTCACACTGCGAGTCCCACACAAATTTCACATGCTTTTTGAGTAACTGTCTGATATTATACATGTTATCAGCAAAATTAGGAATGAATTTTGCAAAGTACTCAGCCATTCCTAAGAACGACCTCACCTCATCCTTGGTAGCAGGCGCTGGAGCCCAAGTAATAGCACTGATCATCGAAGGTTTAGGTTTGACCCCCTCCCCTCACTGATCACATGACTCAAGTAGATTACACTCCTCTCAGCGAACATACACTTGTTCAGCTCTACAGTCAGTCCCTTACTTTCCAGTATACTTAACTTCTGTAACCTCTCATCATGTTTCCTTCTGTTCTCTCCAAAGACTAAGATATCATCCGGAAAAAACATAACTCCATCCTCTTTCCCAAACATCCTATGCATTAAACCCTGGAAAAGCGGCTGCCTCCGATGCCAGTCGAAACAGCATTTGTTCAAAAGAAAGCACCCAAAGGGTGTGATATATGCCTTGAGTTTCCTGGACACAGACGTGAATACACTGCAGAGAGGTCTATGGTTGAGAACCACGAAGCCCCTTTTAGGCATGAAACCATCTCTGTGATTTTTGTAAAGGGAAAATGATTGACAACAATGTTATTAGTCAGGTGTTGCAGATCAACACAGAGACAGATTTTCAATTGCTACGGCGTGCCACCACTACTGGAGAAATCCATTGCGAACTCTCTGTTGGTACGTTTACATCCATCTCCACTAGCTTTTTCAATTCCTTCGAGACTATCTCCTGTATCATCAACGGTACCATTCTTAATTTATGTACTTTGGGAGTAGCATCCCCTGTGAGCACAATATTGTGTTCAAAACCATCCAACATGCTCAATTCTTCACTGAACACTTTAGGAAAATGTTCTGCCACAGCATTGCTCACAGCATCTCCTTTATCCACCATCAATACTTTCTCAGTGCTGTTCGGATCCAGGACTATGTGTAGATTCCCTTGATCCTGCCATTCCAGGACCGATGGTCTTCTTTTCATCACATACAGTTTACCTCTTGTGTGTCTTCCCTTAAAAGAAAAGGATAACCATGTAAAACCCAAAATATCGATTGTTTCCACCATGTAGCTCTCAGGATTAATATCCGACGAAGCTAAGTGTGGGCCAATCTTTTCTAAATATTTGCTCTTGCACACCTCCTCAATGACAATAGTAAAATGAGATCCTGAATCCGCATATATCCTGATGGGAACTCCTCCTATTGTCATATCGCACTCTAGTGTACCCTTGGTACTCCTCTCGTTTATATTAAGAACAAACTTCTCCTGCAAGCGCATCACACTCTCCAACTTGGCAGTTTCTTCCTCCGTATCATTCTCACTATGGTTCTTACCATCGTAAATGCACTTACTATTGTTCCTTTTTTTCTTACATAACCTTGCAAAATGGCCAGTGATGCCATAATTGCTGCACTTTTGCTGAAACGCAGGGCACGTTTTGTAATGCGCTAGATATTCCTTGCCATCACAGCAGTAATACCTCCTTTCTTTACTCACACGCTTCTCCTTGAGGATGCCTTTTTGTTCTTCCTCCTCCTTGCGTGCGGTCACCTTACACACACAATCCAGTACTCTATAGGATTGTTTTAACTCCGTGGCACATCTCGAAGCGATCTCCGCCTTGCATACAATGGCTAGTACATCCTTGAGTGGAGAATCACCATCAATGCATAAACTTTCTTGGATGGCTGGGTTATTAGCATGCATGATCAGTTGATCCCTTATCAAGTCGTCATGTATTATTCTGAATTTACACTCAATGACCAGCTTCTTCAAATCACTCAGTCATCAGCAGATTCCCCTTTACCCTGTTTGCATTGAAAAAATGTGCATCGAGTGATATAGATACATACTTTTGGAGCAAAGTATTTATCTACATCATGCAGCGCAGCAATAAAAACATTAACACTTGATGAACGAACGTAGCGGTCCCTATGCTCCGACTACAAACGCTCCGATGCAATTCTCCCCTAAAATGGAGCAGCTCAGGTCACACAGAGTGACCTGGTGCGCAGCTCGCTCCCAAGAGTACATAATGATAGGCTGGGTGCGCGATCACAGTTAGCATGCTCACTGCAATACAAGATGCGCCTGCACACTGCAAGATTCTCGTACTGGCGCCCACACATCGCCGCTCGAACAATGCGGCCGATTAACTGACAATCCCACCAGTGCCCTCTTCGGGTTGGATAATGCTTCCTTTCCAAAAATGGTGCGCACAGCACGCTTCCTCACACTTATTGGCAGTAACTCACAGCCATACCCATCTATTATCCACCCAGTCGTGCAAAGTGACGCCGGTAGTCTAGCCTATGCTTCAATGCCGTACGAGGAAAAGTGGTTTCTTATGAAGCAGCTCGTCACCAAATTGTTGTGTGTATCCTCACAAAAGCTTCTTTATTAAGAAAGCTCAGCATATACAGGAAACAGGTCTGCTCGGTTCCTCTGCCAAAGCAACTTCCCACACATGCTGGACAGTGGACAGTGGAACGTCACAATGTAACAACATGACATCTGCTCCATTCCATGTTAATCCCCACATTACATAGGATGCCAAACATAACATCCTTCACATGTGAGGGAGAGACAAAGAGCTGGCCTCACCCCCTCCATGCAAGTCCAATGGTCTTCCTAGATCCCAGAAACCAGTGTTCTTTCTAGTTTACACTCTTCAGAGCCAAACTAAATCAAACTAAAAACCACCCCAAAAAGATCTTTGACATTGTCCAAAAATTATTGAATGCACAGAATGCTCCTGCAACCCAAAGCAACCAAGAAAACTGTGATCAATTCAATTTTGTCTAGACTCAGTAATCCTGAACTTAACACAGGAATCAACAACTTGCAAGTCCCCGGAGACTCAGCCTTCCTTGGCGAAGATCATACAAAAAGACATGAGTACCATAATCAGAACATAAAACTTTTCAGTTACTTCGCTAACCCCACCTCTCTAAAAGCTGCCCTCAATGCCACCCAAGATTGGTATCACGTGAAAGACGGTCAGAGCAAATGAAATCCACACTTACCACCTTAAATAGCTCTCCACTGGTGAGACACTTCCTTGAGCCAGCATATATTGTTCACAAGAACCTTCATGGAAATTCAACAAGTTACCTGCCCCTTAAGCAAATCACGTCCGTGTATCCCAGTCACTCTTAAGCGCCGACTCACTATGACTTGCAATTCCTTATTTCACACACCCTTAACCCCACCCTTCTCAGTGAGAGCACCAATGGTTTGAAACAACATTCCCCCCATCCTTAGGAAGTAACCCCTCTCACGCCACCTTCAAGAAAGAACTTGTTTACCAAAGACACTGTGCACCTCAACCTGAAAATCCACTCATAGCAAGTCATCCCTTATCCCACCTCTTGCGTAATGTACACTACTAGGTCTATAGTCAGCAGTTATCAACCATGTATATAACTCCACCCCACCCCGCCCCGCCGAAGATTCCAAACCTTCACTTCAAAGACTTTCCTTCCCTGCAGGCATTCTCTTATGGCCTTGAACTCATGCATAATACCCTACATGCCTCTTTGATATGTGGTGTACACTGTATGTAGGTCATCTCTCTCGCTTTTCTCTATTCTTGTGTGAAGCTTGCAGATACCTGCTAGGTCTGACCCACACTATATAAATCTGCCAATGAATAAACTGCAGTACCTCCTCCTAAACCACATGGGTTGTTTCCATATACCAGCACCAAAAAACCTTGAACAATAGTTGCAAATCCTTCTTAATGTGAGAGGGCACATCCAGCATTAAACATAACCCATGCATACAGTACAAGTACCTTACTGATCAGCAACTAAAACTGGCTCCTTATTGACAGGAACGCGCCAGGCCTTCAACATTTTAAAGTGAGAGCATCTTTCAGCTTTCCTGAGCCTGCCTGCAGCACCAGGAGGTGTTCCCAAACAGTTGGAAACAGAAGTCATTGGGAAGCGAAATTAATCATTAGATGATCATCAGGAACCAAGGATAACTTTTGACATCTTGCTGTAAGCGGTTGACAGCAGGAAAGCACAACATACCTCCTTTCCTTTGCACGACACACATTATAACACACAGCTGCTGGAATTATAGAACACTGAACAATTAGAAAAATAGAAACTTGATAAAAAAAAGAACTGAGCTTAATTGAAAAGATTGAATTTACATTAAGCTAATTCCCTTCACAGAGATAACACAGGAGACAGAAGAAATACACCACTTGCATGCATTCATACCAATGAAGCAGACTCTGAAACAGCTGTTGCATGACAATGGTATCAATGCATGACAAATTCCTTCTCAATACATTAGCATTTTTAAATACGCACAAAATCACACTGGTTCCAATTTAAAAAAAAAAAAAACATGTTTAGTGATCTATTACATGTTTTGGACACAGGGCTCTTTAAACAGGGTGCACATCTGGGGAGAAAATGAAATAAAAGATTTGCGTACAAATGGACTCCGAGATACAGGCACACATGCTATTAACAGCCAGCACAACACAATCTCGAACAACTGGTGTACTCCAATTTTAAAGAAACAGCAGCTATTTTGTATCAATATCCCGTTCAGATGAGCCAATCATTTGGGTAAAAAGCATAATACTGTGCCTGGGTACCCTTTGTGTGTGTGGAGTAACACAAAAGTGCTTCAGGTATCTAACCAATAAGGTCATGGGGCTCTGTGTGTGGTATTTTGATAGAAACCCCTCCCCATATATCATCACAAATCGACCCTCTTGATCTCAATTCTCTGAAAGGTAATCAAATAAAAAGTGTGGGATCTGGTGCATTTGAGGATGCCCACAACTAAATTGATACCTAGCAGGTAGGAATATCTTAAACAGTCTGCCGTTCCTCATACCTCACCGGGAAGGAGACAAGACCCGGTACAACCAATCATAACTTAAACAAACCGGTACACCAAGTTTGTAACCACATAATGTTAAATCACTTATCCTACTAAAGTCAAACATATGCTGAACACAAACAAGGGCAACGCTTACTCCATGGGAGTCCGGGAATACAATATTTTCTTTAAAAACAGTGGTTCTCATTGGTATCACAATGTCTCAAAGTTAATATAATATCAAAAGTAACAGTGGTTGTAGACAGTTATTGTGTTCCCAGAGTTAATTCAAATTACAAAAGAACAATTTCTAAGCAAATGCTAGTAATAAAATAGCCGTCACCTATAGTCATTGGCATTATATTTTATAGAATAGTTACAGTATGCATGATTCCACAAAGAAAAAGTGCACTGTGCCACATGTGAAGAAGGAACCAAGAATTCAGAATAGTTTACAATGTATGCATATATCGATATATATATATATATATATATTTTTCCATACGAGTTGCTCCTTCCGTCTCCCCCCGCCCTCGGCAGGCAGATCGTTACATGCCGGCGGAGCGCACCGGACATCAATAGTCCTTCAACAGTAATAAAACGATCACTCCGAGGTATTTATCGCCACCAGATGTTTAATTTTTATATATATAAAATCACCGCCGCCGCTCCACTCGCCCCGGGTGCTAGAACTTCAGCGGTGGTGAGCCGCTAATCATGAAAGTACAACGGCGACGATCTTCGGACGCCAGAAATTGAGAGCACACGCGGAAGTTTTTGTCAAAACAAAGTGCTTTAATGTGCAGACCCCCCTGCACTGACAGACGCGTTTCGGCTTGTGCCTTCCTCTATGTCAGTTTTCTGTGATAACACGGAAACATTTAAGTCAAACAATGTATCACGTGCAATACATAAAAAGAATAGATGGTCTTTAAGTCCAGGTTAATTACCTGATTTCATGGCGGGCATCTTATAACGTGGTTTTAGACATAAACAAGTGAATCGTGAATCAACCCATGTGTATTACTTGTGAAAAATTACTTCATAAAAGCAGTTAATTCGGGAGAATAATAAAACATTTTGTAAACACAAATGAACAAAGTTATTAGTCCATTATTAATAACTATCATTGAATATGATATTTGTACATAGTAAATGTGCTGCATATTAAGAATATATATATATATATATATATATATATATATATATATATATATATACATATACATACATACACATTTCATCAAAATGTCTTCGTGTTTTTGTATTATTAAGCCCTGAATGGGCAATCGTGTCACTCGGGGCAGGGGTGCGGCTGTGGATTCTAGCACAGTCTCAGATTTTAGATTTTAGGGGGACTGGTGTAAAATATCCCTTCTTACTCTAAATGTACCCACATCTCCTCATCATTGTTGAGTCCTACGGGGGCTTTTGTTTGGAGGCCTATAATGTATCTTGACTCCAAGATGCGCAGTTTTTTTACTCTATCCCCTCCCCTTTCATTTTTCTGTATGTGATCAATACAATAACATTTCAGGAGGTCTCGATTGCTCTGATGGTAGGTCTCAAAGTGATGAGCCACAGGATAAGTTACATCCTTTTTGGTAATTACTCGCATGTGTTCAAGGATGCGTTTTTTAGTTGGATGTATTGTGCTACCTATGTAGCGTTTGGGGCAGGGACATTCTAAATAGTACACGGTGTATTCCGAGTTACAGTTCAGGAGTTGCTTAATCATTCTGGTTGGCCTAGGATCCCCTGGTCTACCTTTATAGTTGGTGACTTTGCAACTATATTTGCACGCCTTGCAACGCATGCAGGGATAGAAGCCTGTGATTGTCTTCGTTGTGGAAAGGGTTGCATCATAGTGACTATGTATTAAATGGTCACCTATGGATTGACATCTTCTGTACGTTATCTGAGGACGTGTGGGAAGGTTATTTTTCAAGACATCTGTTTGGAGAATGTGCCAGTTCTTTTTAAAGATCTGCACAATGTCTACAGACTTTTATTTGAAATGTGTGATCATCCTGGCTGAGCCATCCTGGTTCATTTTCTTGGATGTATTCGCTATCAACAAGTCAGACCTGTTTATTTTATCTGCTCTAACCTCTGCCTGACATAGTTCAGCATTGGTGTAGCCTCTAGCTTTGAATCTTTCTAAGGCTAGATTTTTTGCTTGGTCACAGTCTGACTTTGTAGTGCAGTTGCGTTTAAGGCGCAAAAGTTCCCCGTATGGGATATTCTTTACAAGGCTTCTGGGATGATGACTCCCAGCATGCAGGACAGAATTGCCTGCCGTGGGTTTTCTATATAGCCTTGTAAGTAGGATATCATCCTCTACGTAGACTTCCAGGTCTAGATAGCTTACTTTAGTTTCACTGATATGTCCTGTGAATGTCAGATTCAGGTCGTTGTTATTTAACGAGGTAATATATTCCTCGTCCGAGGAACGGCTACCCCGGCGGACGATAAAAAGATCGTCTATAGATCTAGCCCACAACGTCACTTTGTCAGTCCATTGTTCGTGTAGTTCGCCCCAGGCCACGTGCTTCTCCAACCAGCCCATGAAAAGATTCGCGTAGCTGGGGGCGAAGCATGTGCCCATTGTGGTACCGCGCTGTTGCCTGTATATTTGTCCTGCAAACGTGAAAATATTATTTTCTAGGCAAAAACTGATCATGTGTTGGAGCATGAGATTGTGTTTTTGGAATCTAAGAGGTCTCTTATTAAGGAACCATTTGACTGCTGTAATACCATCCTCATGATTAATGCATGTATATAAGCTGGTGATATCAAGAGTGATGAGTAACATATCTGGCTCCCATGAAATACCCTCGATGAGTCTCAGGAAATCCTGAGTGTCCCGCACGTATGAGGCCAAGTCTCTAACCAAGGGTGCTAAAAAGTAGTCAATATATGTTGATGTGTTCTCCAAAAGACTATTGATAGAGGCCACAATCGGTCTTCCCGGTGGGTTGGCCAGATCTTTAAGAATTTTAGGGAGATGATAGAAGGTCGGGAGGACAGGTTGTTCACAGTGAAGGAATAGGTATTCGTCTTGGTCCAACATTCCTTCGTCCCTCCAGTCCAACAAATGTCGATGGAAAGTTTTAATACACTCCAAATATTCCGCTCTTTTGATGGGCAAATAACATTCTCTGTCATTAAGCTGTCTCATGGCTTCCTTATGATAATGATTTTTATTAAAGATCACGACAGTCCCCCCTTTATCCGAGGGTTTAATCTCCAGAGTGTCATCTCCTTTGAGAGATTGGATCGCTTCCCATTGTTTCCTGGGGATATTGTACTGTAGTTTGTTCCGATCTGTATCTTTTGCCAAGTTCTTTAAGTCAATGATGATTGCTTCATTAAAAACATCTATTGCGTCAAAAGGAACCTGTGGGATCATTCTTGATTTACGTTTCAAGTTGCTTTTTCCACTTGATTGTGTGATCCCCGCCTCGACGAGACAAGCATCTATACTAATGTTCTCCTCCATAGTGGTTGAGGAGTCTAGTGTTTGTAGTGCCATTAAGGTCTCCAAATCATGGGTCTGTATCATCTATATCGTGGCTTTTTCTTAGGGTGTAACAGAAAGATCTTTTGCAATTTCAGCTTCCTAATGTACTTAAAAAGATCGACGCAGGTTTGTACATAGTCATATCCCGAAGTGGGACAAAAGGTTCAGCCCAATTGTAGGACTTTTATTTTGTCCTGAGTAAGTGTTCTATCCGAGAGATTAATTATTGTCATTTCTTCTCTGGGTTCTACCATTTGCCCCTTCTCCCTCTGCTGCGGGTAATCCTCGGAGTGGGTACCTCTCCTCCTTTCTTTCTTGCCCCGCCTTGTTTTTCGTTTCTTGGTTGTTGTTGTGGTGGATGAGTCCTTGGTGTTGGTCTCTATAGAGATTCTCTTATAAGTTTGTATTCCTGAAAAAAAAGTGACTTATTGACGCCGCTCCTGTCCTCTGTGCTTGTGGTTTGTTCCCCTTCAGATGTCTCTACCTCCGATTCAGAGGTTTCCTTGTTACAGGCAGCGGTGGCACCTTGTTGACTCATCTTCTTCCTAGGGGCATCAAACTTCCATGCAAAGGTCAGGATACGACCCGTAGCATAATCTTGCTCATCTCTCTGAAATTTGGTTTGTTTATGTCGTCTGATGATTGCTTCATAATCCTTAAAGCGTTTCATCATGGAGCTCTTAAGTCCATCACTCTGTTTCGTGTCTTTGTCTTTACTGATCATTTCTTCCAATTTTTTGATCTCTGCCAGTAATTTATCTCGATCATTCCAAGTGTACTTGATAAGTATTCTCACCATCCCCTTGGCGGACTCTGAGGTATATTCCGACCATTCTTTGAGGAGTTGAGGGTCTGGATTTTCGTAGGAGGGAACTGTGAAGATACGGAGGCCTCTGGGGATTCGGTCACATTCTATGTACCTCTGCAGCGAGGTTGCCTCCCACCATTTCCGTATCTTTTTCGTGAGCCTTTTCCAGGGATTGGAATAGAATTACAAGATTGCTCGCAGGGACAGTTGTCATGTTTGGACCTTTGGAATTATTAGTCCTTTGTCCGGTCCCCTGTTTATGGTTTAAATCTTTTATTAATTTCAAGCAAAAACAGAGAAACAAGACCCCCAGCTCCGTGGAGTCTATGCAATATAGACAACAAGTGTCGCAAATAGTAGCATTACCAAGGTAATATGAGCGGAGCGGGCCTCTGGGTAAGAACAACAAAAAGGGAAGGAAAAGAGTCAAAACGAACAATTAAGTCTAACATTCCCACCCCCCATCCCCCTCCCTCGTCCACCAAAAAAAAGAAAAGGGGGTGAATAGAAGAATCTAGAGATCAGCATAGTCGCGTGCCACTCCGTGAGGGATCTTTAGGTGGGAGCTGTGTGTCTGAAAGGCGGAGAAGTGTGAGATACCGGGGGCATGTCAGTTCACGGAACTCAGACACCAGCAGGGTCAAGAAAGGCCGCCACAGCTCTGGAAACTCAGATCCCCTGCCGGCTAACGTGAGTTAATTTCTCCATACCCAGCACCAGCCAGAGGCGCTGCAACCATCCAGAAAGCGTTGGGAGCTGGGTTGTGCGCCAGTGTACCAGGATGTTCTGTCAATGCAATGGCGATTAATCGGCCCCTCCGAGACTTTGGTGGGTATGTTATGGGGTTCGGTAGTCCCAAGAGTATGTATGTGGGAAATCTCGGAAGCTGTGTCTCAAAGTGGGTGTCTACCTCATCGAGCACCTGGGACCAATATGATTGGATTCGGTCACAGCCCCAGAGGAGATGCACCAGAGTACCCACCTCCCCACAACCCCTCCAGCATAGAGCACTCTGTCGTAAATCAAAGCGGTGCAAGCGTTCCGGCGTATAATACCAGTATGTGGCTAGCTTAGTCAGTGTCTCGGTAAGTCCCATGTGGTATGCGGAGTGTCGAGCCCTGTGATATATGCCTTCCCATTCCTTATGACTAAGTGTCCTTCCGAGGTCTCGCTCCCACCGTGTCCGGCCAGCGTTATAGGTATGTGTAGAGGATGTTAGTAACATTTTATACAGATCAGAAATGATTTTATCGGAAGTGCAGGTGATGAGCCATTTCTCGTAAGGGGTCAGAAGGCGCTGAGCCTCAGGTCTGATGTGTGGGTGAAGTGCCCAATGTCGGAGCTGCAGGTAGGGCAGGCGTTCCGATTCCTGGAGGCCATAATCTGCTTTGAGTTGTGGAAATGGGATGATCCCCTCCAGGTCATAAAGGTGGCCTAATGACCGACATGAGGCGGGGCGCCAGGCAGAGAAGGCTCTAGCGTCCATGCCAGGTTGGAACTCTGGGTTATCAAACAGTGGTGTGAGAGGGGAGGGGAAGTTGGTCAAATTATGGGCCGTGTTAGTGCGGTCCCAGGATTCCATAACCGTGTTTGTGATATGTGATGCATAAAGATTGGGTGGCCTATGCGATTTACGGAGGAAAGGTATGCCTTGCAAAGGCATAGCTGCCACTGCCTGGTCTTGGAACAACCAGTACTTCTCTGACTCTAGGCGATGCCATTCCACTAAATAGCGAAGCTGTGAAGCATAGAAATAAAGTTGAAGGTCCGGGACCACCCCCAACCTCCCCCCGGCGGAAGGATCGCTATCGCATGCTTAAACCGGGGCTTGCGGCCTTGCCAAATAAACTGTGCTAGGTCTGATTGGGTCTGTTGTATCCAGCCCGCGGGAGGGCGAAGAGGAAGGGCCCGGAAAAGATACAGGATCTGGGGAAGGATGGTCATCTTGGTAGCTGCTATTCTGCCTAACCAGGATAGAGTATGGTGTTTCCAACGGCCTAATTCTTTACGTACGTGTGCGCGGAGTACCGAGTAGTTGGCTTCAGCTGTAGCTGGTATGGAGGAGGCTAATTGAATTCCCAGGCATGGTATTGAGGAGGTTGACCAATGCAGGGGATGTTCTTCCTGCAGATTAGCTAGAGTATGTGGGGAGAGGGAGATGTTGAGTGCACACGACTTCTCCATGTTAATCTTAAATCCGCATATAGGCTTATGCTGTGTACGTCCCCTCCGAATTTGATTCCAGAGATAAGAGGGTGGCGTCGGATCCTCAATGCCAACGGCTCCATATATAGTGCGAACAGGAGGGGTGAAAGAGGGCACCCTTGTCTGGTGCCTCTTCCTATGGGAAAGCGAGTAGACGTTTGAACATTCACCCGAACTGTTGCCCTAGGTGAACGGTAGCAATTGAGGATCCGGGTGCGGAGTTTCTCACCGATGCCGACCTGTGCCAAGACCTGCTCCAGGTAGGGCCAATGTACCCTGTCAAAGGCCTTCTCTGCGTCGATGGTCAGCAGCATGTATTCTCCCTGGGTGCGAGACGCCTTTCCGATCAAATGCAGCACTCTTTTGGTGTTATCACTCGTTTGTCTCTGTGGAATAAAACCTGCTTGGTCCGACTCGACTAATTGGGGCATATAGGGTGCCAAGCCCGGTCCCCTGTTTAAAGCTATCCGCCGCCGCCTCCTCCCGCTCCGTGACACTCGACATACTAGTTTAAAACCAATTTGCAGTTTTTGCAGGGGCCTGCACAAATGTTTGCTTCCTTCAGGGCTGAGGCTATGTTTTTGATGATACAAGTGTAGCGGAGAGGAACAAAGCTCACTCACCGACAGGTCCGCCGTAGAATTCACACGTCTCCAGACCCAGAATCCACTGTGCTTTCCGACCGGCAGGAACCAAGACGCCTACTCCGCTTATCTCCAATGATGCGAATGCCGATAGTCACTCGGCGAATCTTCTTCTTAGAGCCTCGTGGCAGGCAGCCATAAACATAACAAAACAGGAAATCACCGCCGCTGCTCCACTCGCCCCGGGTGCTAGAGCTCCAGCGGTGGTGAGCCGCTAATCATGAAAGTACAACGGCCACGATCTTCGGACGCCAGAAATTGAGAGCACACGCGGAAGTTTTTGTCAAAACAAAGTGCTTTAATGTGCAGACCCCCTGCACTGACAGACGCGTATCGGCTTGCGCCTTCCTCTATAGACCTCCAAACAAAAGCCCCCGTAGGACTCAACAATGATGAGGAGATGTGGGTACATTTAGAGTAAGAAGGGATATTTTACACCAGTCCCCCTAAAATCCAAAATCATAAATTTAAAATCTGAGACTGTGCTAGAATCCACAGCCGCACCCCTGACCCAAGTGACACGATTGCCCATTAAGGGCTTAATAATACAAAAACACAGGAGACATTTTGATGAAATGTGTGTATATATATATATATATATATATATATGCTCCAAGTTCGCCCCAGCTGGCGAGGGCGCACTCCGGGATCAGCAATGCCCCATAGACTCCCCGGCACACAAATAGCGGCCTGACGCGTTTCGCTGATCTAGCTTTTTCGAAGGCCGTTTCCCTCTGTGTCTCGGCAACGTACTCAGCTCCTCATATGTAAATCTTCCGCCTTCTGATAGGCTATGCTCTAATGAGCCTCTCATGGCAGTCTCCCACAGGATTGTGGTTTATGTAGTTCTGCGTTATCCTCCCTAGATGGGTGCCGTTTTACAGAAGTCCACCAATGCGCATAGGGCCCATCCAGGGCGTGCGTACGTTGCTGAGAGACAGAGGGAAATGGCCTTTGAAAAAGCTATATCAGCGAAACGCGTCAGGCCGCTATTTGTGTGCCGGGGAGTCTATGGGGCATGGCTGATCCCGGAGTGCGCCCTCGCCAGCTGGGGCGAACTTGGAGCTTTAATTTTCACGTGGCAGGCCCTGCCACGGAGGGTGCACCACTGCGAGGAAAGAAGCGGGTCGAGAGCTGGGAATTGTGCCCGGTTGTGTTTGAGGGGACCAGTGCCGGAATCAAGACCCCTCAGCGCATAGGGCCCATCCAGGGCGTGCTTTGGTGGACTTCTGTAAAACGGCACCCATCTAGGGAGCATTGCTGATCCCGGAGTGCGCCCTCGCCAGCTGGGGCGAACTTGGAGCTTTAATATATATATATATATATATATATATATATATATATATATATATATATATATATATAGATATATATATATATGTTCTTAATAGGCAGCACATTTACTATGTACAAATATCATATTCAATGATAGTTAATAATGGACTAATAACTTTGTTCATTTGGGTTTGCAAAATGTTTTATTATTCTCCCGAATTAACTGCTTTTATGAAGTAATTTTTCACAAGTAATACACATGGGTTGATTCACGATTCACTTGTTTATGTCAAAAACCATGATATAAGATGGCCGCCATGAAATCAGGTAATTAACCTTGACTTAAAGACCATCTTTTCTTTTTATGTATTGCACGTGATACATTGTTTGACTTAAATGTTTCTGTGTTATCACAGAAAACTGACAGAGGAAGGCACAAGCCGAAACGCGTCTGTCAGTGCAGGGGGGTCTGCACATTAAAGCACTTTGTTTTGACAAAAACTTTCTCCGCGTGTGCTCTCAATTTCTGGCGTCCGAAGATCATCGCCATTGTACTTTTATATATATTCACTGAAAAAACCATAGGTTTCAGGGACGTTATAGTTAGAAATTAGCATTTAAAAAACCTTAGAAATTCACTGAAAAAACCACAGGTTTCAGGGACGTTATAGTTAGTTGGACATTACACTCGTACAAACCCAGAGAAATTCAGCCGTTATAGTTAGTTCAGATAACTATAACTCGCGCCCCCGCAATGCACTGCTGATGACGTCACATATTACATCATTCATGACATGGTCAGTGACATCACTGATGACATCACTGATGACATCTCAAATGACATCACTGATGACATCACTGATATCATCTAGTGACTGTGTGTTTCTATAAAGTTTAAATATGTTTTATATATATGCCAAGGTGTATTGAAGAATGAGTGGGTGTATAAGTGTCTGGATGGATGATTTAGTAGGTGCGTGACTGACTGTATAAGTGAGTGATGAAATGTGTCTTACTGAATGCATGGGTTAGTGACTGATACAGACATTCACACAGTTTAGTTTGTCAGTTGGTGTGTAAGCGGTTGCATGGGTTGGTGAGTAGCTAAATGAGGATGTATATGGGTTATTGATTGGTTGTCTGAGTATCTGTATGGGTGCCTGAGTGTCTGTGTGGGTGGGTGGGGGTGTGTGACTGTGCATAGATGTGTGAGTGGATGATTCACTGGGTGTATGGGTTCAAGAGTGCATCTGTGAAGGGCTGTATGGGTGGGTGAGTGTGTCTATGGGTGTGTTGGTGAGTGAATGGATGCCTCAGTGGTACATGTGTGAGTAACTGCATATGTGAAAGGCAGTATATGTGAGTGTTGGAGTATATAAATGACTATATGTGAGAGTGAGTGATTGTGAGAGTGGCTGTATGAATGAGTGTGTGCTTGTATCAGTGATTGTATAAGAGAGCAAGTATGTATTAGTATGTGTTTGAATAAGTGAGGTGGTGTGTGTATAACTGTATAGGTGAGTAAATGGGAGTGTGATTGATTCTTTGCATGACTGACTAGGTGTGTGAGTAACTCTATGGATGAGTGGCGGTGTGTGAGTGTCTGCATAGATATGAGAGTGCATATGATAATGCCGTATTGATGGTTGACTGCATGTATGAGTGACTGTATGGGTGAATGAGTGGATGTGTGTGTAGACCTAGGAATTAGTGAGTGGGTATGTGCTAACTGGTATTGGTGTGTCTATGGTTTCGAAAATGGTAGTCTGTATTTTAGAGTGGGTGTATCAAAGGTTATATTAGGGTATGAGGAGGTGCATCAGATTATCATGTGGATGATGCCATCAGTGATGTCATTTGAGATGTCATCAGTGATGTCACTGACCGTGTCATGAATGATGTAATATGTGACATCAGCAGTGCATTGCGGGGGCGCGAGTTATAGTTAGCTGAACTAACTATAACAGCCGAATTTCTCTGGTTTTGTACGAGTGAAATGTCCAACTAACTATAACGTCCCTGAAACTTGTGGTTTTTTCAGTGAATTTCTAAGGTTTTTTAAATGCTAATTTCCAACTATAACGTCCCTGAAACCTATGTTTTTTTAGTGAATTTCAAAGGTTTTTTAAATGCTAATTTCTAACTATAACGTCCCTGAAACCTATGGTTTTTTCAGTAAATTTCAGAGGTTTTTTAAATGCTCATTTCTAACTATGCCTACAAAGGTAGGACATGTGAAGAAAGAGGAAGAAAAGCGCAGAAAGAAGCAAGACAAATGCAGAAAGAGGCAACAGAAGTCCAGAAAAACGAAGAAAAGTGCAGGAAGAAGCAAGAGATGTGCAGAAAGAACCAACAGAGGAGCAGAAAGTCCTCCTGTGCCCCCAACATTTTGCTGACGGGTACTGGTGGTAACTGACTGACTAACCAGGCCTAGAGCCACTGCTATGCTAAAAAACACTTAGAATACAGTGAAAACACCTACATACACTAGGGAACACTATGCGTTGGGGTACCCCTGTGATTAGCATGACCTCCTCTGTATTTGCCATGAGTTCATGCCTGGGTCATTGCATGAGTACATGAGTAGTGACTGGATGATTAGAGTGCTACAAGGAGAGTGCATGGTGATTTTATAAGTGCTTGGATTTTGGCAGAGTGATTGGATAAGTACATGGTGCTGGCTGGGTGATTGGAGGAGTGCATGGGTAGTGACAGGGCGATGGCTGGACTGCATGGGTACTACCTGGGTAATTGGAGGAGTGAATCAGTACTGTGTAGGTGGTTAGAGGTCTGCATGGGTAGTGCACATGGGATTGTAGCAGTGCATGTGTTAGTGCCTGGGTCATTCCATGAGTACATGGGTACTGACTGGAAGATTAGAGCACTGCAAGCAGAGTGCATGGTGAATTTATAAGTGCTTGGGTTTTGGTGGAGTGATTGGATAAGTACATGGTGCTGGCTGGGAGATTGGAGGAGTGCATGAGTAGTGACAGGGAGATGGCTGGACTGCATGGGCAGTGCACAGGTGATTATAGCAGTGCATGTGTTAGTGCCTGGGTCATTGCACAAGTACATGGGTACTGACTGGATGAAGAGAGTTCTGCATGGAGAGTGCATGGTGAATTTATAAGTGCTTGGGTTTTGGCGGAGTGATTGGATAAGTACATGGTGCTGGCTTGGTGATTGGAAGACTGCATGGGCAGTGCACAGGTGATTGTACCACTGCATGTGTTAGTGCCTGGGTCATTGCATGAGTACATGGGTAGTGACTGGATGATTAGAGTACTGCAAGGAGAGTGCATGGTGAATTTATAAGTGCTTGGCTTTTGGCAGAGTGATTGGATAAGTACATGGTGCTGGCTGGGTGATTGGAAGAGTGCATGGGTAGTGACAGGGCGATGGCTGGACTGCATGGGTAGTGCTCAGGGGATTGTAGCAGTGCAGGAGTTAGTTCCTGGGTCATTGCATGGGTAGTGACTGGATGATTAGAGTACTGCCAGGAGAGTGCATGGTGAATTTAGAAGTGCTTGGGTTTTGGTGGAGTGATTGGATAAGTACATGATGCTGGATGGGTGATTGGAGGAGTGCATGGGTAGTGACAATGAGATGGCTGGTCTGCATGAGTAGTGCTCAGGTAATTGTAGCAGTGCATGTGTTAGTGCCGGGGTCATTGCATGAGTACATGGGTAGTGACTGCATGATTAGAGTACTGCAAGGAGAGTGCATGGTGATTTTATAACTGCTTGGGTTTTGGCGGAGTGGTTGGATAAGTACATGATGCTGGATGGGTGATTGGAGGAGTGCATGGGTAGTGACAGAGGGATTGCTGAAGTGCATCGGTACTACCTGGGTAATTGGAGGAGTGAATCAGTAGTGTGTAGGTGGTTAGAGGTCTGCATGGGTAGTGCTCAGGGGATTGTAGCAGTGCATGTGTTAGTGCCTGGGCCATTGCATAAGCACATGGTGCTGGCTGGGTGATTGCATGAGTGCATGGGTAGTGACAGGATGATTATAGTGCTGCAAAGAGAGCGTATGGTGAATTTATAGGTGCTTGGGTTTTGGCGGAGTGATTGGATAAGTACATGGTGCTGGCTGGGTGATTGGAGGAGTGCATGGGTAGTGACAAGGGATGGCTGGACTGCATCAGTAGTGCTCAGGGGATTGTAGCAGTGCTCAGGGGATTGTAGCAGTGCATGTGTTAGTGCCTGGGTCATTGCATGAGTACATGGGTAGTGACTGGATGATTAGAGTGCTGCAAGGACAGTGCATGGTGATTTTATAACTACTTGAGTTTTGGCAGAGTGATTGGATAAGTACATGGTGCTGGCTGGGTGATTGGAGGAGTGCATGGGTAGTGAGAGGGATTTCTGGAGTGCATGGGTACTACCTCGGTAATTGGAGGAGTGAATCAGTAGTGTGTAGGTGGTTAGAGGTCTGCATGGGAAGAGCTCAGGGGATTGTAGCAGTGCATGTGTTAGTGCCTGGGCCATTGCATAAGTACATGGGTACTGACTGGATGATTAGAGTACTGCAAGGAGAGTGCATGGTGAATTTATAAGTGATTGGGTTTTGGCGGAGTGATTGGATAAGTACATGGTGCTGGCTGGGTGATTGGAGAGTGCATGGGTAGTGACAGGGCGATGGCTGGACTGCATGGGTAGTGCTCAGGGGATTGTAGCAGTGCATGTGTTAGTGCCTGGGTCATTGCATGAGTACATGGGTACTGACTGGATGATTAGAGTACTGCAAGGAGAGTGCATGGTGAATTTATAAGTGCTTGGAATTTGGCAGAGTGATTGGATAAGTACATGGTGCTGGCTGGGTGATTGGAGAGTGCATGGGTAGTGACAGGGCGATGGCTGGACTGCATGGGTAGTGACAGGATGATTAGAGTGCTGCAAGGAGAGTGCATGGTGAATTTATAAGTGCTTGGAATTTGGCAGAGTGATTGGATAAGTACATGGTGCTGGCTGGGTGATTGGAGGAGTGCATGGGTAGTGAGAGGGATTTCTGGAGTGCATGGGTACTACCTCGGTAATTTTAGGAGTGAATCAGTAGTGTGTAGGTGGTTAGAGGTCTGCATGGGAAGTGCTCAGGGGATTGTAGCAGTGCATGTGTTAGTGCCTGGGCCATTGCATAAGTACATGGTGCTGGCTGTGTGATTGGAGGAGTGCATGGGTAGTGACAGGGCGATAGCTGGACTGCATGGGTAGTGCTCAGGGGATTGTAGCAGTGCATGAGTTAGTGCCTGGGTCATTGCATGAGTGCATGGGTAGTGTCAGGATGATTAGAGTGCTGCAAAGAGAGTGTATGGTGAATTTATAAGTGCTTGGGTTTTGGCGGAGTGATTGGATAAGTACATGCGTACTGACTGGATGATGAGTACTGCAAGGAGAGAGCATGGTGAATTTATAAGTGCTTGGATTTTGGCAGAGTGATTGGACATGGTGCTGACTGGGTGATTGGAGGAGTGCATATGCAGTGACAGGGAGATGGCTGGACTGCATGGGTAGTGCTCAGGGGATTGTAGCAGTGCATGTGTTAGTGCCTGGGCCATTGCATAAGTACATGGGTACTGACTGGATGATTAGAGTACTGCAAGGAGAGTGCATGGTGAATTTATAAGTGCTTGTGTTTTGGCGGAATGATTGGATAAGTACATGGTGCTGGCTGGGTGATTGGAGGAGTGCATGGGTAGTGACAAGGATATGGCTGGACTGCATCAGTAGTGCTCAGGGGATTGTAGCAGTGCATGTGTTGGTGCCTGGGTCATTGCATGAGTACATGGGTAGTGACTGGATGATTAGAGTGCTGCAAGGACAGTGCATGGTGATTTTATAACTGCTTGGGTTTTGGCGGAGTGATTGGATAAGTACAAGGTGCTGGCTGGGTGTTGGAGGAGTGCATGGGTAGTGACAGAGGGATTTCTGGAGTGCATGGGTACTACCTGGGTAATTGGAGGAGTGAATCAGTAGTGTGTAGGTGGTTAGAGGTCTGCATGGGAAGTGCTCAGGGGATTGTAGCAGTGCATGTGTTAGAGCCTGGGCCATTGCATGAGTACATGGGTACTGAATGGAAGATTAGAGTACTGCAAGGAGAGAGCATGGTGAATTTATAAGTGCTTGGGTTTTGGCGGAGTGATTGGATAAGTGCAGAGTGCTCGCTGGGTTATTGGAGGAGTGCATGGGTAGTGACAGGGCGATGGCTGGACTGCATGGGTAGTGCTCAGGGTATTGTAGCAGTGCATGAGTTAGTGCATGAGTTAGTGCATGGGTCATTGCATGAGTGCATGGGTAGTGACTGGATGATGAGTGCTGCAAGAAGAGTGCATGGTGAATTTATAAGTGCTTGGGTTTTGGCGGAGTGATTGGATAAGTACACACATGTCACATCAGGCCCCGCCCCCTCCCTTCACCACTGTGCAAACGCGCCCCCTGGCGGGTTTTAAGTTGGGGGATTAATTCCCCTTGAATCCTGAGGGTCCCTGGGGGCCAACTAGCCCACCAGGTACCTCCAGTAAGCGCCACAAAGCTGCGTTGCAGAGAGGTGGTTCGGGGCCACACCCCTTTTACACCTCTCTGCAATGCAACTCTGTGGCTCTTACTGGACGTACCTGGTGGGCTAGTTGGCCTCAGGACCCTCAGATTCAAGAGGACTTAATCCCCCAACTTAAAACGCGCCACAGGGCACGTTTGCACACTTATCACATCAGGCCACGCCCCCTCCCTGCACCACTGTGCAAACGCGCCCCCTGGTGCGTTGTAAATTGGGGGATTAAGTCCCTTTGAGTCCTGAGGGTCCCTGGGGGACAACTAGCCCACCAGCTACCTCCAGTAAGCGCCACAGAGCTGTGTTGCAGAGAGGTGTAAAAAGGGGGCGTGGCCTTGGACCACCTCTCTGCAACGCAGCTCCCTGGCGCATACTGGAGGTACCTGGTGGGCTAGTTGGCCCCCAGGGATCCTCCGTATTCAAGGGGAATTAATTCCCCAACTTACAACGCGCCAGGGGGCGCGTTTGCAGAGTGCTGCAGGGAGGGGGCGGGGCCTCCGGCGCTATGTCGACTTTTTTTTTTTTCCATAAGGGGGGCTGTGTGGCCCCCCTTTTCCCACTTTTGGGGCCCTGGGGACCTCATCCCCCAGGGCCTGACCCCTATTGTTAAAAAAAATTAAAAAAATAAACGGGAAGGGGGCCGCGTGGCCCCCCCTCCGGAGGCCAATTTCTGCCCCGGGGGCCCCATCCCCCGGGGCATGGCCATATATATATTTTTAAATATTTTTAAAGGAGGGGGGCTGCGTGGCCCCCCTCCTGAGGCCTCTATTAGCGCCGGGGACCCCATCCCCCGGGGCTCTACCTCGTTTTTTTTAAATTTTATTTTTAAATTTTATTGGGGAGGGGGGCTGCATGGCCCCCCTCCCGGGCCACTTCTAGCCCCGGGGACCACATCCCCCGGGGCCTGGCCATCCTTTTCTTTTTTATTTTTGGGAGGGGGGCCGCGTGGCCCCCCTCAGGCCAATTATGGCCCCGGGGACCCCATCCCCCGGGGCCGGCCTGCCTTTTATTTAATTAAAAAAAATATATATATTGAGGGAGGGGGACCACGTGGCCCCCCTCCCAGGTCACTCCTGGCCCCGGGGATCCCATCCCCCGGGGCCTGGCCTCTCTGTTGGGGACCGTGGGGGGAGCCCCAATTCCCACACGGACCCGCCGGCTCCCCGCCTCCTGCAGGAGCCGGCATTGCTTTTCCACACGGGGAGCTGCTGACATGCAGTTCCCCTTGTGGAAAAGCAATCTGCTTTGGATTTTGGAAGCGAGAGCAGGAAACCTGCTCTCGCTTCCAAAATCCAAACCAGTGTTTGCTATGACAGGGCGGGAGCCGCACGGCTTCTGTGTCCCAGGGGTGGGCACCCAGGGACACTGCAGGAGCCGGCCCTGGGGGTGGCGGTCCCCAGGGCCATGGAGGGCTCCAGGAGGGGGGCCGCGCGGCCACCCTCCCAATGTGTTTGAAGCCCCGGGGAGGTGGTGGTCCCCGGGGCTCAGGGGTCCGTAACGGACCCCCACATTTACATACTTAGTGCCCCGGGGAGGTGGCGGTCCCCGGGGCGTGTGGGGGGGGGCTCGAGCCCCTCCACACAGGTTTTATTTTTTTCAAAAAGAGCCCGGGGAGGTGGTGATCCCCGGGGCAGCGAGAGGGCCGTGTGCCCCGTGAATATTTAAGAAAAGCCCGGGGGTGGCGGTCCTTGGGGCTTGAGGGGGCCTTGGAGGCCCCCACAAATTAAAAAACAAGCCCCGGAGAGGTAGCGGTCCCCGGGGCTGCGGGGGCCCCAGCCACATTAATAAATTGCCCCCGGGACTTGGCCCACCCGGGGCTGACAACGAGCGCGGGAGACCGCGCTCGTTTTAAAATTTCGGACCGATTCGCGCACCTGGCGCGACCCCACCCGAAAAAAAATAAATGTTTTTTTTGTCTGAGCAGGCCTAGGGGGTCAGGGTGTTTTTACCCTGCCCCCTTTTCTTGTTTTTTTTTTCTCTCTCTCACCTTTTCTTTCTCCCTCGGTCCGAGCACAAGATGGCTGCCAACACTTCCTGGTTTGAAGTGTTGGCAGCCAATTAGAGCCAAGCTCGTGCTGGGGGGGTTAGGCTCCGCCCAGATATATATATATTTTTTCCTTTAATATCTCAAAAACTACTGAACAGATTTACACCATTTAAAAAAAGGGCTCTTTCTGAACCAAGACCTACCTTTTTGGCAAATTTGGTGTAACTCCGTTCAGCAGTTCAAGCTGTAGCTTTGTCTAAAGTTTCCTATTGAAAATAACATGGGGAAAACGCGTTTTGGGACCCCCCCCTTTTTTCTCGGCCCCCGCTTGACGAATCACCCCGAAACTTTCAAGGTAGGAGCTAACCGGAGCTGATCACGAAGATTCGTCAACCGGCGCCAAACTTATTGGGAAAAGAAAAAACGCTTTTCCTATGGAAACTAGGTCCTAACTATAACTACCTACTGGCGACCGCCAGTAGGTAATATATATATATATATATATATATACACATATATGATCAATGTCTGGCGGCCGAAACGCCTCATTTGGACCTTGATATGTGAATAAATACAACTATATCACTGCCTGTGGAGTCTGTGCCCTGGTGTTGCGCCGGTGTGGTCTTGATACTTTGGGACTTTCGTTTGGATATATATATATATATATATATATATATATATATATATATATATATATATATATATCTACACACAAGAAAGGAAAAAAGGTAAACGTTGTGTTTCATAAACAGCAAACAACCATGTGCACTAATTAAATCCAAGGATTATGGTAAATCAGCTACTTTTCTTGAATAAGGCTTTTAGTAGGTTTGATTATTCAATTTTGAAAATGTTTAGAACCTGTTGTGGATATAGGGTCTCATTAAGACCGATTAATATAGGGGTAAGTAACCTTGGTATGTCACCTTTAATATAGTGCATGAGGTGTTATCTGTGACTAACACCAAGGGTGCAAAAAAATCAAATAAATTACTCTTAGGAAACCCAATGGAGGATATCCCTGATGTAATCGGCATGGGCAAAGAACCAGATTAGGTTAGAAATGTAGCGAAGGCCAGAGAACGTGTCCTTTTAAGTCACCGGGTCTAGAAATATTGACCTGTGGGCGGGAATATCATTCTTCTCTCCACAAGAGCAACTGCTTGCAGGAGCCATGCAAGTTGGTTCTGCCTGCGGCGCCTCAGTCAGTGTCCCTGTGATACACAGTGGAGGCACGTAGGAGACAGACACAGGACTATCCCTGGTCATCACACACAATATGGAAACACTGCCCACATAAGAGACAAACAAAGACAACACCCTTCCAACCGCACATCCTACATAGCATGCTTGCTATGTAGGTAAGCGCTTCAGTACTTTACATGGGATACTAATGGCAATGCAAATCTTACAATACAACACATATCTAGACTCCTAGCGCAGAATGCACTGAACTCCACTGGTAACTGCAGTGACTTACAAATGTATTATTGTAGCCTAGTCGTTCTGCCCTCAAAAGAATATTACATATTTTTCTTGTGGACCCCTACACACCCAATTGGTGCCCTGCTTCATCATCCGGCCGCACCCTGATCCCTAAAAACCAGGGTGGGCTCAACCATCTTCCAGGGAGCACTTGGGATAATATTCTAACCCCGACGGGGAATATAAATATTAAAAATACCTACTGGTCACCCCAGTTTTCCTTTAGTTTGGATGCGACCAATATCATTAAAATATGATAGAATTACTCTGGTGGTTTAAGGAGAGGGTTGCTACCCCTATTGCCTCATACAACATCAACATGTTTCAGCCCTTCCTCACGGCTCTTCCAGGGTCATGATCTTTCATCGGGACTGATTATTTGTAACATTGACACGCAACAGGAAACGGTGATCGTCTAGTCAAGGATGTTGGGTCTGTCACTCGTGAATTGTCACAAACACAGGACATAAAACACATCAACAGGTGAGGCTTGCCTACTTGCCTGTGCCGCAAATGGAGAAGCATATACTGGTGTCTGTTTTCATCAGAACCAACGGTGCAAAAGGACATAGGAACATAAAAAATAAAAAAAAACAGAAAAACATTAACCTCAGCTGTTCTAAGTGACTGTAGGAAGATTGTGTCAATGTAGCATCTTCATCTAGAGAAGTGAATTCTAAATAGGGAGATAATATCCTGCGGTCCCCAATATGTAAATTTCCTTCTCCCCTCATCACACTTTTGTGTGAATTTTGGTCATAAGCTTTCTTGTGCAGCGCACAGCTGTGGGGGACAGTCAGTCTTATTGTACAAAGCAAAAATATTTCGGTTTAACTTGGAAATAACCAACTAGGATTTTTTCCAAAGCAGAATTAAATTTATCAATATTATCGATTCCCTTAATAAACTAAGATATAAACATGACTGATTAAAAAAGTCCTGGTTTTACAGACGAAATGGCAGCACAAATTCTATCATAACCATCTTTGATGACAAAAGGGAATATAATACAAGCCCTAGTTGAAGTAGAAGGTTGGGATTCTCTAGATGGTGCAGAACAGGTCAGAACTCTCCTACATGGAGCTATTATGACGAAGTACTTACAATCTAATGCAAGACCAAACGGCCTGATTGTAAGGAATGAACCCAGAATTTTTCTAGAACATAAGCAGTTGAGAAAAGACTGGTCTCTAATTGCGTGGAGGTGCAGTAGAGACTGGCTAATCCCAATTATAAACACGGCAAATCGCTTATCAGATGCTGTGACTATTAAGATCAAAACCAGTGAGGATTTTCTAAAAACACAGCTTCAAATAGGAGCATTGAGAAAGAAATTGGATGAGGTGAACAAAGAAATCAAAGGGTATAGGGAATTGCCGACACAAAGCAAAATAACAAAATTACAAAAGGATGACAATAAATTCTCCCACACCACGGTGTACCCATATACAACAGACGAGAACATCAAACAATGAAAGGAGACATCACCTCACAAGTTGGACACTCAGGAGACGACTGGTCATCTAATGATGACTTAGATAGAGGGAGGTGCCACATCTCCACTGGCAGCACTAGGAACAGGAGAGGTCGGCAAAGAATGTCCGGAAGACCTAGACAGTTTCTCCAATGGTTGCATTCCAAAATTGAATTCCTCAACTTCACCATTACATATAGCAACTACAAATTACCTTTCCTTGACCTCTTAATAAAAGCATCAGAAGGGACACTGGTCACCTTGTTCTACACAAAACCCACAGACAGAAATAGTCTTAAGATTCGCCAGTGTATACCCTAGAGCACTAAGAGAATCTACCAGTCAAACAGTTCCTATACATAAGGAGGAACTGTTCCAATCTCTGGGATTTCAAATCAGAGGCAGAAATACTGACAGAAAAACAAAAAGACAGACACTATCCTGCACACAATACCGAAGGCGGAGAAAAGGGCCAGATATAGTGACAGGGAATGCCTCCTGACAGAGAGAAACATGACAATGAACAAGTGGTATGTGTGACAACTTACACAAATGTTTCAAACAAACTGAAGAAGATCACTAATAAATACTGGGGTATATTGAATAGCAATAAGCTCTGCTTAGAAAGACCCATTTCTTGTTCAAACGTAAGACGAGCATAAGGAATATGCTAGTGCACTTGAGACCAAAATACAAATGAGGGGGTAACAAAATATACTGTGGAACCTTCCACCTGTAAAAGGACATTTCCCTTGTGGCCAATGCATGGTGTGTGCAAAACCAGACACACAGATACTCTGGATCTCGGCCTCTGTTTCCAGTGGTAACAAAGAAACCATATTAATTGTAACTCAAGCACCGTAATTTATAAGATCACATGTGCCCTAAGATATATAGGAATGACCACCAGAAAGGTTCGCTTGAAAATTACAGAACATAGTACAACTAGATACCAGAGAAACATGACCAGAATGACTAACCGTTTTATATCCAAAGGACACAGCGAAGTTATAGAATGGACGATATTGGAAAAAGTGAGAACAACCCAGAATACCGCTAGAATTCTAACAATACGGGAGCAGAGATGGGTGTACAGACTCAGCACACACAAACAGGGCCTCAATGATGATATCAAATGGAACTTCATTAATACACTAAACAATCAATGAGGAATAGAGTATGGGGCAACAGTCTAAGATCGCAGCATACACCTTCCTTTTTTAACTAAAATATACTACATACCCGAGGAGCAATATCATAGCTTAATCAAGCCACACCATACTATAGGTATGAGGCTATGTTTACAGAATTGCTATGATATGCCTTACACTATTCTTGAACAACCACCACCTTCCATGCATTCATGAAGACAATGACCTTCCAATTGGTCATACATTTTGGTAGAGGTTCACAATAGTACTGCTTTATGTAACTACATATGCAGATATAAGAACATGCTTATCTAACACCCTTAGATTCTGTAAAGATATCCCGTCATGAGGAAATTCAACATGGGTAGGATATATATTACCCATTTCCTAATATATCCATTATAGATATTTCCCACTTCTACATATGCTGTATACGATGGCAGAGGATTAGGATATTGGCTCCTAAAAGAACAACTAAGGTAGCTCAGCAGGCATCCTTAATACATAATATTGTGACTTTCTTTATATATTCCTTGGTATGCTCAAAACTGAAATTTAATTTCTGTAATAATATACTGTTTGACTTCGCCCACTCACAGTGAATACACTTATGTCAAATGGGTTTGATGGCCGCGATCTAGATAATACAACTGCAACTGCCAGACGTCAATTTATGACGATAATATGTGCATATACGGTCTGGGGCCTCTGCATGCCGCGTGGCTCCACCCACACACAGTGACCGCATATTACTGTCAGCAAATATTGAGAGGTTTTAGTCTTGGTACAGCACCCCGGAAGGCATCTCACCGTGATTTACGTCTTAGACATATCGCAGCTATGTAGCCCCACCCACCGACCCTCGGGTGGAGAAACACACAAATACACCAGGTAAAGCGATGAGAAAACACTGGCATGGGTGCTTGGTGGCACTGTAAGTTAACTGCGACTCGCAACCCTTGGAGAGGTAAGATGGGCATTTTCTGAACCACTTTTTACCTTGGACAGTAGGCGAGTTACGGGGGCACTAATGGCTTCTAGCTAAATTCCGCCAGTGTAACTACAGGGACGTGTCGTGCCAGCCAGTATACGGTGTTAGTATACACCTAGGAGGATAAGAATATAAATTATCATTGACTATGACCTTACAAAAAGCTACGCACATCACGCTTGTATCAGTAACTGAGATGTACCACATCATGTTCACCTTTTTCATGTTTGTTTGTGTTGCTGTGTACTATACAATAACGTATTTGCAAAGGGATGAGAGGATGGCCCCTATTACATTGAGATGCATGTGAAAAGCAAAGCAATATATTGCATGCTGTGTGTATAAGGTGTCTTAGACCCAACATTAAGGAATGTTGGCACACTTTCTGTGCTTGGGCATGCATGGAAAGCTAATTCCCCTCTCCTACTGGGTGTATGGAAGCACGGCATGGACTTTCCCATAGGCTTAGAGATACTGATATTCAAGACTCAGGGATGCCCTCAGAAGAAGCCCAAGATTTGGCAACGATGGGCTGATTACAGAGGCCTGTTTCTGGAGCCTCTGAACTCTGTAGCAACGCAACTGGAAAATGAACCTGGATAAGTGGTACTGGCTTTTTGGACAGCTTCGCAATTTATACGCATTGGGGACATTCAGGTGTGTGATAATTTTAGGGAGCATAGTTGGGACACTGCACACTTAGTTGTTTTGTTGAATAGTATTTTGACTTTGTTATGAAACGTCACAGGTAATAATGCCATGTCAAAATGCAATGACCTGTATACATATGGATTGGGCCTCTTGGGTCATATTATGGCAGAAAATACAATAAAATCTGTTTTGAAAAAAAACACCTCTTGGTGGTGCCATTACTGAGCCTAAACATACATGAATACATTAAAAACAGATATTCATAATTATATATGAAAAACAGTTAAATACAGCACTGTGGTTCTAGCTCAAATACTCAAAACCACTTAAACTCACCAATGATGGTATGTAACGCACACAATGAAAGTTGCAACTCAGGGGGTGTCCATCTTGTTTAACTCTTGCTTGATGACCATTTTTTCCAGTATCCTTTTCAAATGGGAGTTTCTTCACGGCAGGGGACCAGTTATGGCATGCACTGGGTGGCGAGTTTCAGGGTTCCCCATATTTGAGCCAGAACCATAACTCTGTTTTAACTGTTTTTTTTATTATTGAATTTCGATGTTTAACATTCGCTTTATTCCCAACCACCACTGCGCACGGCCTTTTGCAAACCACGGACGAGACCTCCTCAAATCAAGAACTACAATAATGAAGGTATCTGTATGAAAGGTGCATAAATGAGGTATTGTGACAACATCCTGAGGACAGGAAGAAGCATAAGATTTGTACAGGAATTTGCGCAGTGATACTCTACGAGGAGTCATATAGCATCTCCACCATCAGTAGTTCCCACATAGGACTGGGAGCAATTTGTGCACGTTAGCGCAAGAGCTTACACAGCAATGCAGGGCGCTAGGTAAAAGGTAAGCAGGGCACGGGAAAACAGTTCTAGAGAAACATCAATGGGGGACATCGAGGACCTGTTTCCAGAGCTAGGAAAGTTATAGATGCAGGACCTTCAGGGGGAAAATGAAAGCAAGTAAAGCAGGAATGTAAGCCTTTCTTTCCTGAGACTCTTAACTATGGATGTCTTGGTTTCAACCTTGCAGGTGTTGATAGCAGGTGCCTTCCTAATAGACGCAAGCAGGAAGATATAAAGGGTAGGGCTCCGTTTTTCTATTTAGACTGGAATTTCATTTATCAGTCTATGAGCAGCATGGAAACCAGGGCTCATTCATCTTTTGGGTAAGCTACAATCCTTGGGTGCCCTGTGTGGTACACTGACACATATCCCTATAAGGTTTTTGCCTATGTGAAATCTGTTTTGGCCTTGGGTTTCATGTTTTGTTTAACCTTTCGTAACCTAAACGACTGAATGATATATGCAAATTCATCTTAAGGTAGATTTTATTTTTAGGTCTCACCTAGCAGACAATTTTTTGCTATCTGTAGGCGAAAGCTTCCTATTGACCATACCAGAAACTTACAGTGGGTTTACAGTGCACCCACTGCTTGCCATTGGATGGCTTTATTAACACTCATTTGCTCACTTTCGCCTTGTGTGTCTCCCTTCCATGCAGTGTAGTCTCTTTACATTTGGCTGGATTGCTTGTTTTCTTACAGCACATACTTTCTAGTCCTCTCCCTCTTGTGCTGCTTCATGCCCTTCCAAAAACCACCCAAGCCTGCTCTGTGTTGCTCCCTCTTCCCAAGCTCATCCATTACTCCTCCCTGCGTTTTCTTTATATTTTAATTGGCTTTCACCTGTGATATGCAGGATGGTTCTCAATTGGTTCTTCAACTCCCCTTCAGCCCTGCACTGCTTCCAGAACCTCACAGACAATTAAACCATTTTTTAAGGCCCGATAACTGCTATTTGCAGCCGGGCGACTTCACTGTGCAAAAATTGCTCTTGTGCCACTACAACTACAGGTTTTTATCTTTATATTTTCTGATTCAAACGTCATCCACCATCTTGGGTGGGTAAGTAAAACAAAAAAAGTACAATAGCCATGAGAAACAATCACTACCAAGAGAAGAATCAGCCCCTCAAATCTTATACACATGAAAACCCTCAGCCGCAATGATTCATAGACAACATTTTGAATTCTGCAGAAAGATTTGATAGGAAAGACGCCCAGTCTGTATTGAATCTTCGGATTTGTGTTCCAGACAGAGCGTTATCTTCTTCCTATCAATGAAGTTCCACACTCTATATATCCAATTTCACCCAGTGGGTACCGTTTCTTTCATACTCGCAAAAGCTGATTGAAGGAATGCTTGCAAATAGTCCAAATCACTGGTAATTACTCCCACTCCATCTTTTTTTTTTTTACACACTGTGCCACCCTGGACAGAGGGTCGCCTTATGCAAATCAGTAAAGACCCTGCTGCTCATGAGAGCAGTCCATACGGAGCTGGTAGACAAGACCTTCTTTGGAAGTCAATACAAGCGAACTCAGGCCCATTTTGTCCTTGTTAGGCCTTGTAGTGAGGTATAGCTTGGATGCCATGCCACAGTGAGTAAGGGACCCATGTTTGGGCATACCCAATTGCACTAGGTGGTCTTTCAACATATCATCTTTCACTCACTGTGTCACTCTAGACTAAAGAGGGTCGCCTTTTGATCAGTAGTGACCCTCCTCCTCTTTGTAACAGTAAACGGGTTGGAATGCTACCCAGAAAGATTACAAGTGGTTTAGACTATTTGCAAGCATTCCTCTCATCACCGTTTGATTTAATGCCCTAAGTAGCCAAGGGTATGCCTAGACATGGGCCCCCTCCTGGTTGTGCCACAGGATCCAAATCTAAGCTGTACCTCACTGACAAGGCCAAACCCGGTCTAAGGTTCAGATTGTACCCATCTCTCTCTCTCTCAAACAGTGTAAAAAAGCAGTGGCAGATCACAAGCCACAAGGACAGCAAGTCTGATGCTCCGATAGATAGCATGGTAATGAACCCAAGAAGCACCCGGAGACCTTCCCCAAATTCAGGAGCAACAGGAGACACAGTTGGTGAAAACAAGTTCCTATCAAGTTAAGGTTTAGAAGGCCCAAACATGGTAAAGGGGCTTACTTCGCAGGCGATGCAAGTAAGTGGAGTGAAACACAAAGGACTAGCCTGGCATAACAAAACAAAGATACAGGGAAGGCAGATACTGTGAGCGAACTGAGTGTTTGGGGGCCATACAACCAAGTGACTGCAAGAGAACGTTCTCCAGCTACAAAGCTGCTTAAATTGTCCTGGAAGCGGTCCTTCCATTGTTCTGATTGATCCTTCCTCTATGACTGACCTGAAAAACCCTGTCCCTGTACCCCAGCACCAACCATCACTGTCCAGTCTTCACCAGTCTCTAGGTCTTGATCTCAATTTCTTCTTGTGTATCCATGTCGTTCTTATTTCTTGTCAGGGACCATGATGGTGCAGGAGAGCTATTGCTAGAGACAAACGTTTCTAGGTCCAGTATGGCACCTGGGGATATTTATAAGGTGGGGAATCTTTGGTAAAAAAGTACCCATAGAACTTAACTCAGAAGCCCATCATTTGTGTGCAGCAGCCATTATTGGCTCATGGCGATCATTGCAATGTAATTCAATTACTTATTACAGCTACTCTCCTTAAAAAAATACAAAATGTTCATAACAATGCAGCCAGGGTTGAATCAAAGCAGCAAGACTTAAACATGCTACTCTTTTTCTCAGTTCTCTTCACTGGCTATCTATTTAAGCCAGAGTGGCCTTTAAAGTCCTGGTCATGAGTCACATGGTGCAACTTTTGGGATCTGCCAGATCTTATAAATTGACAATCCCTTGTTTTGAGAAACCAAGTCTTGGAGGAAGTCCTTTTGCAACTTCACCTTCTTTATGGAACATGCAACCCCAGGAATTTAAAAGGATTCAGAAGACAAACAACTATAATTTTTAAACAGTTTCTTGGATAATTTCTCTTCCAAGCAGGTAAACCCCAGAGCTACCTAGACCTTATGGGTGGGTGATTCCTGTGCTTTAACTGTTTTAATAACAACATAAAATGGGGGAAGAGCTGGAAAAGCAGGAGGGAATGGGTTATGTCAGGGATCTCAAGTTCTCCACTGCAATTGTGGTTTCAGCGGGCTGAAAAGTGTGTAGGCTGGTACCAACGAGGAAGTGGCCTGAGTAGCATAGTAAGAACTTCTCATAAGTTGGAGAGGTGTGGTGCAGCGGCCAGGGCAGCTGACTTCGGAGCACAGGGCTCACGGTTCGATCCCCGGCTGCAGCTCAGCACCATGTGACTCTGGGCAATAGCTCACTTAATTTCCACGTCGGCCCCCAGCGCCTTGAGACCCGTAAGGGTGAGTAGTTCGCGCTTTAAAAATACGGATTTACATAAGTGGCCTGGCTTTTGAAACTAAGGTGTCCTAACACATATGACTTAGTGTTAGACTTGGCCCTTTTTGCAGGGTCATCCCAGAACTTTGCGCCTTCCTACGGTAGCCGACACGCACACCGGTGGCTCCCCCTTCTCCAAGGAACTCGATACTTCTCCTGCGCTCCTTCACGTGCCGCGCAACAGTAGGGGATAAGAGCACGACGCTCCCCATGCTACCGGTGCCCCCAGCAGCACCCAGCTGCACTACAATATAAAGACCTGGCAGCGCTCTTCTCAGGACAAGGGTGCTTATCCCTCTCAATGCAGGGTGAAAAATCCAGCAAGTACCTCGCGCTAGGTCAGAGGTCACGCAGAGCTGGGCCCAGGCAGGCCAGCTCACAGGGCCCTGCGGCAATGTCGGTATTGTCCCAAATGTTCTGTTTGAGGTGCCATGTAGTGTGAACTGTCTTTTATTCATTAACAAGATTGTACAATAAATGTTTAGTGTGTCCGTTTGAAATCTCCTAATTTTGGTTGTTTTTAGTCCTGCGTTATGTCCTTCATCTTATGATTTTGTTATTACTTTCCTGATTTGGTGTATCTTTATGTCAATTTCAGCTCTGATGAAGTTCTCCATGTGAGAACGAAACGCGCTGGCTGAGTTCATTGCTCTTTTACCGAATAAATCAATCTGAAATAAAGACTTTCTATATACTATACTGATATCCTGGACTTCATTGCCTGGCGCACGCTTACCTCTTGCTACATTTAGGATCTGGAACACAGAGGCATCACTTGACGGCTGGTGCCGGGGCTTGTTGCACAGGACTCTTACAGCATATGAAACTAGCGTGAGGTGCTGAAACTACAGTCCGCCGTCCAAGTTTCTCCTTTTTAGGTCTCGCCTAGCGTTGCAGCGCGCATGCGCTGCTCGCTCTGCGAGACATATTGTGAGAGAGGACATTTCAGAAAGGGGCTTGAAGCCCCGCCCCTCATTTTCATTGGATGGCGTCATCGTTTATGGTAAACGGTGGCCTCCCATTGAAAATGAGGCTTCTTTGTTACAGCCCTTTCTCCTTTTGGGACGGCCCATCCGGACTGGATCGTTTGCTTCACGGCTGTCGTGAAGCAATTTCTTATCTAAAGGAGGCGTGTTATCTAAACAAGCTGTGAAGCAAAGAATCCAGTCCGGATGGGCCGTCCCAAAAGGCGGAAGGGCTGCAGGCAGGCACAACGCGCATGGCGCGCTTTCACTTTCCGATTCCATTGTGTGGTGACAGCTTGTTCCAAATGCTCTAAGTGAGGAACGTAAGTTTTCTTTGTATTGGCCTGGGACGGTCCCTCATATAGTCTACCACAATGTCAGGTACGAATTCCTCTCACACTGTCACCACTCACCCCTTCATCCCGCCTTCAACCTCCTTTCCTCCCAGACTCCTTTAACCCCTCCCATTATGTTGCCCTCACATCCTGCCAGCCCCCAGACGCCAAAGTCCAGCTGCCCACAAGCCACTATTGATCTGTCTAGTGAGATATTGTAGTTCCGGCGAAGACCACTCAAGCCACAAGAAGACTCCGCTTTCATCCCCTTCATGTGTCTCTCCTCTCCCCGTCTAAGTCACGGTTTCCCATGTGGCTTGCTCCCCTTAGCGCTGTTAGCGTTCTTATGGCGGTGTAAAGCGCTATACAAAAAACATCGTTCTCTTGAAGTGCCGAACCAACCCATGCCGATCCGTGCGACATCAGTTATAAACTGCACTGCACCGTTGCCAGAGTGACACTGAGGTACAAGGAAGTCAGTCCCGAGCTGTATTGACGCTGCCTCTGAGCCACAGTGACACTGGCCATGCGCTCCACTGGTGCCGAACTGAGCTGGGCCTTTTAAGCGCTACACTGCCCTGAGCGACACCGAAGCGCACGGCCTCTGTCCTACGCCGCAGAGGCCCCGGTCCAGAGGTGCACTGGGCCTGCGCTGCACTGGCACAAGTTCTGAGCTGCCTAAAGAAGACTCCACTTTCATTCCCTTCATGTGTCTCTCCTCTCCCCGTCTAAGTCACGGTTTCCCATTTGGCTTGTTCCCCTTAGCGCTGTCAGCGTTCTTATGGCGGTGTAAAGCGCTATACAAACAAGACCTCGGCAGCCATGACACACTTGGAGCGCAAGCTCAACTTCCTGGATTGCCTCGTGGCAGCCCACAGCTTTGCTTTGGAAAACGCGCTTTCACTTTCCGATTCCATTGCGTGGCGACAGCTTGTTCCAAATGCTCTAAGTGAGGAACGTAAGTTTTCTTTGTATTGGCCTGGGACAGAAGAGAAACATTGTCACGTGATCCAAGGACGCGGACGCTGATTCGTGGAGTTTTGGCTGTCATGCACTTGGCTTCTCGGCTGCTATCCGTGTGATTTTTACGGCTGTCTGAACCCAGATCCACTGAGTCCCGGTCCAGTTTGTGAGGGCTTCAGACTTGCGGCCGCGGAGTTACCGAGGCGGCTAGTCGCTGGAGTGCTCGAGCCGAACGACAAATCCCGGCCGAGTGAGCCGCTCCGTGGAGCCCGCGCTGCATTGCTGCGTTCCCCTTGTTAGCTTGGGTGCCAAATGAATCCAAGGCTATTCAAGCGAACCTGCATTTAATCGAGCAATAATCCATGACTGTCTGCGTCTTGACCACACACATAAAATTCCATGGCTAAGATATGTAAAGAACTAGCTCGAATTTTTAGGGACAGCTGACTGCTTTCACAATCCGCAACTTATTACCGCCATCACAAACATCAGTTAAAGCACGATCTTTTAACTACACTTAAAGAGCAAAGAGAACATGCACAGGTGGGCTAGAAGAGAGTGGCAGAATACCTCCCCCTAGTAACTACTGAATGCATGGAACCCTACCTTTTGTTCCCCTTACACCATACGCAAAGGTATTACCTGACAAGGTTCAGGTTCAGTATAGCTCATTTCCTGGTTTCCTATCCCAGTAATGTATATCATGACTTCCTTCCTGAACCCTGCCCATGTGACTAAATTTCCATCCAGAATATGCTGCATTTTTCTTTTTTTGTTGATTATACATTGAACCGCAGAAAGAATTCATAATCCTACTCTTAAAGACCTAAAACATCAGAAGATGTAGGCCAGCATTCAATCAGAGTTGGCACAGTACGCCTGACCCCAAAATGGCGGCACGGGGGACGATGCGAGCACAGAGAGTGCAGTGCTGCCAATTTGAAGTCGCTTGTTTTTCTCAGTAATCGTTTCTTCCTATCACATGTCTTCGCTATTGTTCTTTGTATTTTCTTTCATTTGGCATCTCTATATCCATTACTCTACATCCTCCAATATATGTATCTATGCCTTCCTCGTACTGTCTTTTCCGTGCCTTATTTCCCCATCTCACATGTCTCGTCATTTCTTCTTCTCTCTCTGCCCCCCAAAACACACTTTTTTTTTTTTTTAAACTTTAATAAGTGCGGCGCCGTCTTCACGGACACCGCGCTATGCAATGCAATAGGTGTTGCTTTTGGTATTGTAAATAACAATGCCTTTTAATTTTTTTAAAGGCATTGCCATTTACAATGTCAATAGCTCAAAATAATGTCATTGCGAGACCTATTGCATTGTAAATGCTTGTGTATAGTAGTTACTGGTTGTTATCACCAATTGTAAGTTCTGATGGTTTGACAGCAGCCCGATTGGCCCTGTAGTGTATATAATCCCTGTAAAGTCATACTAAGTGCCAGGTGGCACGGTGTATATATGTGATTACGTTCTAATGTGTTTTATGAGTAATACAAAGGCTATTTTTGACATAACCTTGTGTGGAGTTTCTTTTGTGGGGTGCCTAGTGTGTCACTGCTGTGTATGTGTTGCGCAAACGCTTTACACATTGCCTCTGGGATAAGCCTGACTGCTCTGCCAAGCTACCAAGGGGGTGAGCAGGGGTTATCTTCGGTGTGTAACTCCCTTGCCCTGACTAGAGTGGTGGTTTCTGCCTGGCTTAGGCGCATGCCCTAGCCAACCAGAAATCCCATTTCGAACACTTAGAATGACACTGGTCTCACCTATGAAAAAGGGCTAAGGATACAAAAGACATCTGACATGACATCTGCATCTGAAAAACAGGAGGGCACCCCTCTGTTAATACTGTGAGACAAAGAGGGCCCAACACATGTTGTCAAATGTCTTGAGGCTCTGACTTCAAGAGATGCAATGGAGCCAGAGGGAGCTGCAATGGAGCCAGAGAGAGCTGCAATGGAGCCAGAGGGAGTTACACCAGGTTTGGTATGAGCCACAAGGGACCGAAAGGCTGTGCAGGCCAGTAGTTGGAGGAAGGAAGGGTTCTCCTTAGCCTTCAATAGCAGCCTTGCAATGCTCAGTTAGGGGTTGAAGCAGAGTATCTTGTGTGACATGTAAGCAAATTCGGCAGCTGGATCGTGAGGAGATGGGAGAGTTTGGTTAGTCTAACAGCCCATGCCCAAATGGTTCACTAAAATAATGCTGACATGAAGTCCACAACCCCTGAGGAGGGCACAGCCGCAAATAGATTCAACTGGGGAAGGTCTAAGGAGGGGCTGTTTGATAGAGACCTAAAGCACTGGCAAGTAGATGAAATCATACTACGTCTCTGCCCGCTTTATCTTAACACATTGAACACTGTGAATCAAAAAGGCAAGCAATGCACAAGACAATCACTTTTTTGGATGTGTTTCAACGACAGGAGGGACATTTGTTCAAAGGAGATGGCAAGCTGGCTGAAAGAACAGACGAGAAACGAATTGTAGAGGAAAGCTGATAAAATAAAATCTTACTTTCATAAAGCAAGTCATTTGAGATAGTAGACATGTAGAGACGAATGAAAGAAAAAAATACTTCAAAAACCCTTTATAGAAGTATTAGAACGGAGAAAGACAAAGCTCAGACCCAGCATTGAGGCTCTTCAGAGGTCTAGATGCCTTCAAGTGACAGTATCATATTCCTTTTCAGTGAAGCTTCTGTCCATGAATATAAATTCAGGGCATAATGATGCGTCTTGATGGATAAGTGGGTGAGTACTGTTTAAGTGGGTGCACTTTACAGAAACCTGGCTTTAGGGGATTGGAAATTGCAGAAGGTTCCTGATAATATCGCTCCAGGTGCTCCTTTCCAGTATCTTGCAGGAAGAGAAGCAGTAGGCGGAGAGTTGGTAAGCTTTGTCAACAAAACTTTTGAGTATTTGGATTACTAAGGTAGACTTCAAGTGCAGGAAATATGCTCGTATGGAGGGGCTGATTGCAAAGTTGGGAGAAATGGTTAAGTGTGAGAAGGGAGACTTTTTTGACAACTGATGGGTGTGTTAAATAACAATGAGGTGACCTATGTCCCTCAGAGCTTGGTATCATATACTATAGAAAGAACATTGGTTCTGTCGAATGGATAAAACATTGGTTATTTATGTGTATAATATATCTTATACAAAATTACTTACATAAATAAATCACTTATGGAAGTAAAGGGAAAAACATGGAGGTCTGAACAATTCCAATACTGAAGATAAAGAGTATTAAATTGACATAAAAGGAGTACCAATTCCATGAATTAAACATAAACGTGCTGCATAGGCGATAGGGAAAAAACGTGCTTGTGCAGTGCAGCTAGAAAAAAAGTAATCAAACATACATAATTCAAATCTTCAGTAGGCTTGTCCAATATGTACAAATCTGTGGTCACACGTTAGTGGGCTAAGAAACATCAGTCCATAGTTCGCCGTCAAACCGGAATTAATTAGTACAGACTGGATGTAAGGCAGTCGACGTTTTGACCCTCTGAGGAAGCGTGTGCTTTCTTTACATCATGGCGGGTCTTCATCAAGACTGAATATGGATGTAACAACCTGGGATCCTATGACGTATGCGTGTGACCTTACCTCCCTTGAAAAATGTTCCCCTGTGTATCTAGGTGGGCAATTCCTCACTGTTTTCAAAAAGAAAGCATAAAATGCTCCTTTGGCATATCCTCTGAAACCCCAGGTCCGTAAAGGGTAGTGTGCCGATTAGTTAAATCGCATCCAAAATCGTATAACTATTTAGAATGAACTGCTCCAACTGAATGTAATTGAGGATGAGGATTTGAATTATGTAGAAGTGCTTAATTACTTTTTTCCTTCATGCACGGCGTGAGCACCTTTCACCCATTGACTTGGAGCACCTTTTTGTTTGATACATGTAATTAATACTAATTTTCTATCAATTAAATATGCATTAGACCTCAATGTTTTTCCCTTTACTTCCATAAATGATTTTTTTAAAAGTAATTTTGCATAAGATATATTGCACAACTAAACAATCAATGTTTTATTCATCCAACAGAACCAATGTTCTTTGTATAGTAATCGGTGAGGGTGGACAACAGCAGTTTGGACTCAATGGATGGCGAATTGGGACTAGTTACGCATGCAAGTAAAAGCTGAGGTAAGAGGCGAATCGAATGCTCTTAAAATAAAGAAAGAAAATGAGGAGGAAAGAGAACGGTGTATTAGGGCAGAGAGGAATGCTCTATTTCAATTGTGGTCTGAAATTTCTCTGTTAGTAATATATAATTTCATAACCATATTTGTGGAGCGGAAAAAGTTGTAGGTTTTTATAAAAACAAGGACTTTAATACTGCAAACACATATGTAAACCATAAGACTTCCTTATTTCTGTTCAACTCTCCAAACCAACCCAATCAATACACGGTATGTCATTCTCAGAACTCTGTTAAAGTTTCTTCCTGAAGGGAATGTGTTAGACCTGGCACCATTGGCGTGGGTCTCCCTTCCATTTTTTGCTGTTGCCTCCTCTGTTTTTGATATGTTTTGCTGGTTTTAGATGCTTTGGGCGCTTTGCCACTGCTATCCAGTGCCACGGTGCAAGTGCTCCCTATTGTAAAGTATTGTAATGGATTAGTGACTCCCTGATTGGCTTGTTTGATTTACTTGTCAGACCCTAGTATAGTGCACCATGTGTGCCCAGGGCCTGTAAATCAAATGCTGCTGGTGGGCTTGCAGCACTGGTTGTGCCACCCACAGAAGCAGCTTGTAAAGTGTGTCTCAGGCCTGCCATTGCAAAGCCTGTGTGCAGTCTAGTACTGCCATGTTGACCTGGTAAGTGCACCCACTTACCAGTCCCTAAACCTTCCCTTTTCTATATATCAGACACCCCTAAAGTAGGCCTAAGGGCAGGGTGCATTGTAAGTAAGAGGTAGGACATGCCCTGATGTCTGTAGCATGTCCTGATGGTGAATTACAGCCAATTTCGTTTTTCACTATTGCAAGACTACCTGTCCCCATAGGCCAGAATGGGCAGTTTGATTATAACATCTTATAATCCTAACTGACCCCAGGGAACATGGTAGAAAAACGAATTTAGTATGCCTGAACTCAGAATGATAAAATACATCTTTTAGTGAAGTTGGTTTTAACATTCTGTGTTTGAAAATACCACTTTTAGAAAGTAGGTATTTTCTTGCCTAACCATCCAGCCTGCCTCTGCTAGGTTGTGTATTGCTTATAATAATAATAATAACAAGCTTATAAAGCGCGTGGTTACACTTACTAGTGTGTCCCCGCGCTGCGGCACAAATCAGGTTCCGGGCAGAGGAAAGAAGAAGAGATTAAACAAGAGAGCTCAAAGAAGGAAAGAGCCAGGTTTTTAGCTTTTCCGAAAGACTGTCTCCGCAGACTCCAGCCGGAGCCCCGGGGGAGTTTATTCCAATGTTTGGCAGCTAGGAAACAAAAGGAGCGGCCACCCATCCTAGCTCTCCTAATGGTCGGAATGCTAACCTGCCCTGTCCCGCTAGATCTCAAACAGCGGGTCGGAGAGTATGGGGTAAGAAAGTCATGCAGATAGGTGGGTCCTTTTCTCTGTAAAATGCGATGGCTCACACACATAGCTTTAAAAGAATTTGTTCCCTTACCGGGAGCCAGTGAAGGGAAGCCAGGGCCTTGTTGGAAGAGGCTCTCCTGGGTAACATTAAAGCGAGACGAGCCGCAGCATTCTGAATGCGTTGGAGTCTCTGCACATATTTGGAACTAGCTCCCAAATAAAGGGCGTTCCCATAATCCATGCGTGACGTCACCAGAGCGTGGACCATAGTTTTCCTCGCTGAAATTGGCAGTACATCCAAGGTCTTCCGGAGACCTCGCAGAACCCCAAAACATTTTCCCGCCACTCGCCTAGTGTGATTATCAAAGGAAAGCTTGGAATCCAGCCACACCCCAAGATTCTTTACCTGATCACAGGGGGACGGGGTTGGTCCCAGTGTCTGAGGCCACCATGCTGATGACCAGATTGTGGGAGCTTTACCTGTCTGGTTTGTGAGTGACAGGAGGGCTTGGGCTCCAGCAGTCTGATGGGTCAGGGCTGGGCTGAATAGGACCTTGGCTGAATAGAGAGTAGGGGGCGGGGATTTCCTTTCACTCCCCTGAGCCCTCATAGAATAGAGAGTAGGGGAGGAGATTTCCTTTCACTCCCCTGAGCCCTCATAGAATAGAGAGTAGGGGGAGGAGATTTCCTTTCAGCTACCTGGGCCAGGTCTGCTTTCAACAATGCTGTCTCCACCTCCTGCCAGGAAGCTGCACAGAACTGGTTTTGGGCAGGCACAGACACACTCTGCCTTCAGAGACAAAGGATTTTTGAGTATAAATATTGGGGCCCAGACCACAAGACTTTAGATCACTTCTGGGAATCAAGACGGGCCTTTGCAAAGGAGAAGAAACCAAGGAAGCTGAAAGATTTGATTGCCCCTGTGCCAGTGTGCTATTTTCTGGGGTTGGCCTGCAGTGGTTACTTTATTGCCAAGGAAAGGGGAAAGAACTTTTATTGAACTTTCATCATCTTGAAGAAGAATCTCCAAGGGCTTGAACTGTGCTTGCCTCCTGCTGAAGTCTCAGGGACACAAGACTTCACTACCAGCTCACCCCTGAATTTCCTTGCTGGGAATTCTGTCTGCAGAAGCCTGCGTGTCATTGGGAGCTGGAAGTGCGACTCAACGAGAAGTAGCGTGACGCCGTCGCACCTGTTGCCGTCGCATCATCGGAGAAGCGTGTCGCCACCTCAAGGGTCGCCGTCGCATCACCGGAGAAGCGTGTCGCAGGGCCTGTCGCGGCTCAGAAGTTACAGAGTTCGCCGCACGGCCGTGCACGCATCGCCTTCACATCGTCGCATCAAGGGCGCAATCTTCTTGCATCGCACCGGACCGTCGCAACGCATCGAAGCGCCATCTTGTCGCATCGTAACCGGAACGCCATAAGGGATCGACGCATCACCTCCTCTCCGGTAAGGAACAGACGAATCGCCTACTTTGCGGAAGCACTGAGGAACAGAAGCATCGCCTCCCCCGAAGCAAGGAACCGACGCATCACCCTTCCTGCGACCCTTTTGTTTGTTTTGCGTTACGCATTTAAGGTACTTTGTGAGAAACGTGTCGCATTTACCATTAACTTTGAACTAAGCAATTTCTACCATTTTTAAGTCTATTTCTGATTACAGTATTGTGGATTTTTGTCGTTTGGGTCTTGTGTTAAGTCTATATAAAGAATACTTATTTTTATAAAACCTGTGCGGTGTCCATCTGTAGTGTTTTCACGGTATTACTGTATGTGTTCACAAATGCTTTACACACTGCCTCTGAGATAAGTCTGCCTGCTCGCGCCAAGCTACCACAGGGTTGAGCAGGGGTTATTTTAGGAGTGTAGCCCCCTTACCCTGACTAGAAGCAAGGGTCCCTATTTGGACAAAGGTGCAAACCATTGCCAACTAGAGACCCCCAGTTCTAACAGAATGTAAATATGATTAACAATAAACATGACTTGTGAAAGAAAAGCATTGAGCTGGACCACGGCCTAGTTGCAAAAGACCATAACATATTCCTCGAGCCTAGCAACATACACTGCACATGCCGCCATTTTAGAAAAATAAACCATGGTCTGCGGAGTCTGCCCGTCACCACCTGCTACATATAATTCAATAGTTCGGGCCCTCCTCTAATATTTAACACTCGTGCACTGTTTCTGAGCAGTGGCAGGTCACTTGCCCATTTCCCAAGGTGTTATGGGTACCAGCAAATACCGGAAGTGAACCAAAGCACTTCATTTCTCAAAACACTAGGGCTCGCCCATGCCATCGCACCTTGGCTGAGGAAGCGAGGCCTAATGCTAAACATCTGCTTCGCCAGCCTTGCCAAAGACCCGTCCCAAATAAAGGCTGCGCGGTCTCCCCGGTGCAATTAACTTTCATGCGCTGGCAGGTTTGACTAGGCGATCATCAAGGTAGATTACCTCCCCGAATATGAGCTAAATACTTACAGGTGTTGCTTCATTCGTTATTACTTTCAAACTCCGCCATCTAACAAGGCACCCAAGCAAATGAGAGCGCGCGTGCATGAATTATTCATGAGGTTTTCACAGCATGCTCCTGGCGTCATCTATGGCCTTTTCCAGGTCATATGACACCAATTAGAGCAGAATTTTAAATTATTCAATAACCCGAACTCTTGTCATTTAACATATAGATATCAATGCAGTAAACAAGTTAAGTCTAATGGGCCCCAGAGGGTTGCAGCTCCCCCGCCCTTCGCCACTGCCACCGGAATGGGAAATAATACAAAGGGTACCGGCAGGAAACATTTACAAGGTTTTAATAAGTTATTTGGGCTCCCTCTGGGAATCGCATGCAGCTCGGGAGTGCTGGATCTGAGAAGATATTAGAGTCATTAGCTGTGTGCTTTAAAGGAAAGCACATTAGGGCAAACTGTAACAAAACGCCGAGCGCTAATGATATCCGTAGCAGGCGCGTGGCACACGCAGCTCTGCGCTGGGAGGTACACGCGCCCTTCACGCGCACTGCCAGCTTTAGCTCCTCTCGTAAAGTATTGCGTGAATCCCCAGGGCAAGGGCTCAGGCAGCAGGCTGCAGGGAGCTGAATACAAAGGCAGAGCAAGGCAGCCAAATGGCATTGAAAGGAGCATGCATGCAGGAAGAGTCCAGGTGTGTTATTTGCATAAAGAGAGCAGACTGGGATATTATAGGAAAAGGCTCATTTCTGTGACTGAAACAGCCTGTGTGCGCGCGCAGGGGCTCTGGGAGGCTGTATGGGCTTGGGAACAAAAATGCTTGGGCCCTTACTAACCTCTGGACAGACCATTCAAGAAATACACACTGACAAAGCCAATACGTCTGGCCTTGGGAAGCTGGTGTGATGGCTAGTTTTTACATTTTTATTGCAAGCATGTACCACAAAAAGAAAAAGAAACGTAGTCACGGCGTAAACATGAACATCAAATTCTTGCAATAAAACATTTTAATTACAAAAATTCACTGATGTAGGTGTTTTAATAGTGATGTTTCTTATATAATACATGGGATTCTGTAATCCCTGTATAAATGCCAGTCTCTAATGTCTTTATAATCAGCCACTTGTGACGCACCCAGTCGCCGATTATAAAGAAAAGATGTCAGACTCAGAACTCTATTGTAGGTTATTACAGCTGAGTTCTGATGTCACAATGGCTGCTGCATCTGGTGAAAGGCAGGTCAGTCACGGAGCATAACTGAAGCAGCTGAACTGAAGCAGCTGTTTAAAGCAACAAAAACATTGCTTTTCTTTCTTCTGCTCTATATTTCTAGCTTAAAATGACAAGCAGGGAGAACATGTTTATTTTTTCCACTCCATAGATAAAGAAAAGCTACAAACTTTGTGCCTTTTTCTACACATTCCGAGCAATTGCATCTTTTTATTTTTAGAAAATCAGCTGACTTGTATTGAACTGTTTTAGTATCTGCTTGCAGCAATCATCTAACAGGTTTTTAATGCTTAATTCTGCAATAGAGGTTTTTTTTTTGTTCTTCATGTTTGCAAACAAACATAACGTGTATTTGTAAAGCGCATGTTCACCCGTAGGTATCTTGGTGCTGAATAACAGATGTTTATTGTTACCCAACTCAATGGTACTCATTTTATCGACCTCAGATGGATGAAAGGTGGAGTGTATCTGATGGGATTTGGACCTGTGACCATGAGGTCGAACACAGGCTCCTGCAGTGGAAGCATTAGTCCACTGAGCCACCAGACCCGGCTTCAAACATGCTCGCTCTTTCATTTGAAAGAGCTACGCACCAAGCTTTTAAGTGGTTTGTGGGAAAGGTGATGGTGTGATCATGTATTATGTGGGATAAAGTACCCCCTGACGTACATGCTAAAGATATTGCAAGTCACAGAGGAATTACATAACCTTATAAAGGCACTCTGCCTACGGCCTCGTTCCTCTATATGGTTATGGATTTCCTTGGTGACTTGCAATATCCTTATAACATACGGCAGGGGTGCTTTATCCCTTATATAACATGTCTTTCAATTTTGCAATTCACTTTATCACCATCATTTTTGAAGGAGACAAGAATAAATCACCACCTAACCAAATCTCCAATCGCTGGCAGCTACACTGTTGCAAAGTCTTTTATAATAACTTTAACGAGCATTGGAAAAACAAATAGGTCTGGAGTAGGCTGCGAGCCTTTTGGCTTTTTCCATGCTTGCTTTGTTTTGTCATGATTTCTGCAAAACATTATTGTTGGGGACGCTGCTGGGCCTTAATGGCTAAAAGTAAAAATATTTTATGTCTCAAAAGGTACACATTGTGATAGCAGTCCCTAGCACTGTAGGGAAGTACTTGGTGTGTGTGTAGGTGTTCCTTGAGAAAAGGCAGAATGCGGTCACTCATACTTAGGTTAGCCAAGTGAAGTGGGGCTGACACATTGCCCCATGCTATAGGCTGTAGTGGGTGGAAAAAATGTGAATGACATAACAGACAAATAGATGAAGAGGGCTCTCTCAGTAAATATACCATAGATATCATTTTAGTATAAATCAAAGGTCTTAGCTAACACCAGATCTAAAAAGGAGACAGAAAATAAATCAGCCTCTAAATAGCCATCTGAAGTGCAGACAAAACGAATAGCTGGTATTTTAAGCTAGGTAAACAGGAGAAGATGTGAGGTTTGCATAGGTTGTATGGGGTGAAAAAAGTTTACTTTCCAACAGGAGTAGTAGCCATTGAATAGAAAAATGAAACCTCAAATTCGCTCCACCAATGAGATCACATACTCCTACCTCAAATAAAATGAAATAAACCTTGGATTAAACCCTACTCTAAACTTTGCTCCAGTTCAAACTCACAGCTCTGAACAACTTCTAGAGCTCTAGAGGCCGATTGTAAGCATTATTATCCGATCGTGTTGGAAGCTATGCCATGTGCTACACCTCTACCACTGAGGTTTACCATCTACTCAAGTCAAGGTACCTGTGGCTTCCACTCTTAGGGTGGCATATATGGAATGGTCTTTAAGATGCATGTTTTACTTGCACCAAAGTTCCGTTCTACATGTAGGTCAGTGGACAGGCCCTGACAACATAGTGACATGATGGTATGGACATGGCAGAACACGTACTCTGCAGAAGGCACCAATCTCAGGCAGTATGAGAATTGATTCTGCATGCAGTATATTTACAAGAAGCAGGACTTTTCCATGTCTTGAGGACATTTCTCACTCTTAGAAGTACTAACCATGAGCATAGAGGAAAGGAACCCAAAACACAGGGATAGTAAGCCCTATATAAATACAATTACATGCTATCAAAACACATGATATGTTCAGACTCACTTACTAAAGGCAAAATGAGAAAAAAGTCCCAAGTTCTCAGCTTGCTGTATGTCTTGAACTTACTCGGATTTCTTAATTAATGCAAATCTTTGAGTGTGTTCCTAGTTTATTTAGTAAGGGAATGAACCACCTTTTTTTTGCTAGTTCATTTTCCATGCTTGACCTTTTTACTTTAGTCCAAGATTGTGTGCTCCACAGTGTCTCTCCGGGGATGTGGCCGGGAGGCTATGTTTTTTCACGCTCTTTGGGAGTGCCTGGAAATACAGACGTACTGGAGAGGAGTTACAGGAGTTATGTCCCAGGTGCTGGTCTTAGAGGTCCCCAAGGACGCGAAATGGCTTTTACGAATATATCAGGTGAGGAAAACTGGCCCAAATATCATAGGATCTGGTTGTTACTGGCAGCAGGGTTTGCTAAGCGAAACATAGCAAAAGCATGGGGCAGTGCGGATCCACCAAGATTGACCAACTGGAAAGCCGATCTAGATTGGGGCCTGAGGACGGGAAAAACTGTCTTTCAAAGCCGGGGCTGTCATAGGAAGTGGGAAAAAGTGTGGGGAGCTTGGCAAACCTACAGGGGGTATTGATAGGGAAGGTTTGGGAGTTCGAGGGATCAAGACTTTGAATGCGGGAGGGAGGGCGGGTAAACAATCTAATCTAATTGATGGGCTATTAAGGCGCTCATACAGTTCTGATTGATGTTCTGCTTTGAAATATTGTCATTTTCCACATGCCATGTATGTACTGAGATATTTGTCATGTCCTGATGTAAATTCTTCTGTGATGAGTGTGGTTGCAATAAAAAGAATAAAAAATTAAAAAAAGATTGTGTGCTCCACTTTTTGCCCATGTTCATGCTATACAAATACCACATACATGTATACAGTATGGTATATAACAAAAGGATTTTGGGTGTTCTTGTTCAGCTCCTAGTTGAACTTTATTATATTTCGCATCTGTGGTAAATGACTGGTCCTGTTCTTTATGAAAAGGCAAAAAACCGTACGTATGGCAAGCATGTTGGTTTCCTGACAGATTATTACAAGTCACATTTTTCATCAGGCATTCAACCGACTTAATCTCTATTAACTTGTGAAAAGACACCCTGATCAAAGGCTTCTGGGAGATACTATAAGGTTACACTATGTCCCATAGTCCAGTACATATTAGTACACATGGTTTCTTTGGATTACTTGATTCAACTTGTGTGGCATGGCCCGAGCTATAAGGCAATCCTTATCCAAAATCAGGAAATACATAAAATGAAAGGACCAAAGATAATACAGTTACAAAGATAAAACTTCTCCAACCAAAATACTTAAAAGAAAGTATGATTAGAAGCAACTGGACAAAGAAATATAATGTAGGACCTGAATCAGATATGAAGAAAATATGTAAGTTTCTTCATCTCAAATATCCATGGGGCCAGCAGTGCATTGAGATGGTTTATTGTAAGGGGCACACCAAAAAGGCTGGGACACAGTGAATTTTCGTGTTCCAAGGAACACTGCTTCTCTGATGGGGATGTTACTTTACGAGAATTTTAGTTGTAGCACTCGAGGCCCTTCAGGGCGAGTTGCACTGTGCTCTGCCCTGGCAAAATTATGTGCTGGGATGCTGCGAAGGTACCTAAATAACCCAGGAAAAGGTGCGGTCCATGAAGAGGCCTGAACTAGGTGTGCTGTCTGCCGAAACCTCAATCGTGAAAACCTGTGACTGTGGATCTAAAGGATTATGCGAAGCTAAAAGTAGGCTTCGTATTGCTGTGTTTGAAAGAGTCAGCAGATCCATGTAGTTGTATGGACCACACCAACCATTTCACAGGGATGAGTGGGAGCTGTGGAACTCTATGAGGCATCTTAATACTGTCACAACTTTGGAAATAATTTGGAACTTTCCTACAACGCTCTATTCAGAGGATCAGATGCATTATATGATGACTGTGCCTCTGCCTTTCTGCCCTGTTGAAAGCACTTCTGTGGTTAACTGTGTCCCCTTGGATGAGCAATTTAAATGCACTGCAGCCCCCTGTGGACATTTAGCAAACTGAGCTATTTTCATGTTGATTTTTCTCCATTTTCATTGGCTTTTCTAATGAATTAATTTTAGCTACACCATTGGTACCTTGGATTTGGATATGTCAATCCTTTATTTCTTAACTTTATTGTTGTTCGGTTGTGCGGTTACACAACACCCCTCATTTTCCAAGGATTGCTTTATTGTTCCAGCCTAGATGCCAGGAAACCACAAGTTTTTTCCCTCTATCGACAATATTGTGGGATTTGACCCAACAAGCCAGTTTCTCACTTCTTGCAGGTCTAAATGCTGCTTTCAATAAGAAGTTCATTAATCCACACTTTGCAAGGACCAGGCCAAATCTGTCTGAACTAATCCACTCAAAAAAGGAAGACATGGGTTCCAAAAGAAAGGAAATTCATTATATCCAAAAGAATGATAGGGCAAAACTTCAGTAACCGGAACAATTTAACTAAGTATCAGCAGTCCAACCAACAAAATTATATTTTGATAAAATACAAACAGTAAGGTTGAAAAAAGCCTAAATTAATTTTACAGGGATCGCCTAAGTGTATACTAAACATACATGTCACAGTCACCAAAGCAGAGGCTAGGAAAGTCGAGCTCAAGTCCTAAACACCCTCAAATATTTAACTGAAATGTGAACCTAGCCTGACCACTGACAAATGTAAGGTTGTCGCAGAAGTTAAAATTCAAATGATGTATGGAAGGGACCGAGACCAACCACGGAGTTCAGGTCAGCTACTTCCTACCAGGCAGGTGTACTTAAAACTGAAAAAAGGTTTGCTGCTGTAAGGCAGATCACAAGACAATAGTTATTCTTATTGGTGCAATGAAAAGGTGCCTTTGGTTTTGAATTAATGTAACGTGAAGATATGATTAAACTACACAAGGGTGACTAAAAAATTGAAAGGATAAAGAATGGAAAGAAAAGAAAAAACACTGGCAAAGCAAACTATGGATTCACCAGTTTTGGGACTGAAGTGCACTTCTTTTTAGGTGGATGTAGACGTGATTAGGAAAAATGCTCACTCACAATGAGAGAGAGCCAAAACCTGAAGTGGGATGACTTACTGCCGCATATTGCATGCTGTGGTGGGCAAAGGCAAAACATGATTGATAGCTGAATACACCAATGGATGAAGGCGGCAGACCAAAAGCCTCTGTATGTGATGTGGTACTAGCATATCATTGTAAGAATATTGCCCGACGTAAATATTGTACACCAAATGTAGTCTACAAAATATCACCCAACTGGAAAATGTAAACTCAATTCATGACATTTTGGTAAATAGACCATATTTTTTTCCAAAGTCGGATCCAGTCTCTAAGAGCTAAATACTACTAACTAAAAGGCTGGGTTTCAAAGTTTTTCTAAAATGACATAGGTGAGTTTTAGATCATAAATGCAGAGGCACAGAACTCTACGGTTGGTGTAGTAAAAGAAAAATCACTGTTGCCATCAGTCACCAAGAAAGACTTGAAGAAATTGGGTTATTAGTTGAGAGAAGTGAAAGCCCCACTCAAGTAATAAACACAATACTTGGTAGGGTGAACCACAAAAAGCACTAAATAAAACCTGCGCTTAACCCTCTGGTAACTTTGCTCAAAAAAGCTGTCAGGTTTAAGTTAGAGGCAATGTGTAAGGTATGTACGCAGCACTCAAAAAAAGTAATGTGAAAACACAATACAAGAAAATCCCAAACCAATTTGGAAAAATTCAGTAACTTAAATAAAATGACATCAAAACAACAAAAATCCAATAAGTAGGACCGGATATATCAATTTTTAAAGTTTACAATAGAAATAGCACCAAAAATCACAAAGCGCCAATTACAGTTACCAGGTTGCATAGTCCAACGAACCCAACCTCGCCAGATGGATGAAGAACAGCTGCCTACAACTCAACACGGACAAAACGGAGGTGCTCATCATGGGCCCACACCCCAATGCCTGGAACGACACCTAGTGGCCCCCTGCCGTCGGGAAACCTCCCCCCCACCCCCACGGACCACGCACACAACCTCAGAATCATCCTGGACTCCGAACTCAAAATGGACCGCCAGATCAACGACGTCCCGTCTTCCTGCTACCACACCCTCTGCCTACTCGGTAAGACCTTCAGCTGGATCACCCTCGAACACAGGAAAACCGTCACCCACGCCCTAATCAGCAGAAGACTAGACTATGGCAACACACTCTACGCCGGGATCAACAAGAACCTCACCCGCAAACTACAGAACGTCCAGAACGACGCCGCCAGACTAGTACTCAACCTACCACGCCACTGCCACATTAGCCAACACCTACGGACTCTACACTGGCTCCCCGTTGAGAAGAGAATCACTTGCAAGCTTCTCACCCACGACCACAAAGCTCTCCACAGCACCGGACCCGCCTACATGAACCACCGCCTCACATTCCACGCACCCCAAAGATCCCTCTGCTCGGCTCAGCTCTCCCTTGCAACGGTACCACGCATAAAGAAGACCAGATCAGGATGACGCTTCTTCTCCCTTCTCGCTGCCAAGGCATGGAACTCCCTCCCCCTCAACCTCCGGCAGACTCCTTCACTCCCCAAGTTCCTGAAGGACCTCAAGACCTTTCGACCGAACTCCGTAATCTTCCAAGAGCTGCGTGCCCCCACCTCCCCTCAGCGCCTTGAGACCCTTCCGGGTGAGTAGCTGCGCTCTAGAAACCCACAATTGATTGATTGATTGAAAGGGTCAAAGTAAAAAATTATGGGCAACCGCAATGGAGAGCGGGTCAGATACAGGGACCAGGTTCATCCTGGTGGAAATTTTACCTTTTAACCAGTTTCAAGCAAGAAGCACTCGCCGATGAGGTTGTCGGCGGTTGGATTGCAGGGGATCTGGTGAGGGGCTTGTCGACAGTGGGTTGCTGCGGTCCCAGGAATCGGTGGAAACTTTGCATCGGTGGTGTGTGCGGTCCTTGGCGCGAGGATGCTGGTCGATAATTGGAACTTTGCGCTGGCGGATAACGCAGGGCAGTTGTTGACATGAAGTACAGGGCCTGTACCCTGAAAGGTCTCGTTGGCAGTTGGATGTGGTTCCCATGATGGCCTCAGTGAAGTCTGCTCACATTCGCGAGGAGACCGGGGACAGTTCTTTTCAACGCAAAGAGCCCACACCCTCTGGTTTTTCACCTGGATCCCAGTTTTTGCAGTTTTAGTGTTGGAGGAGTACACTCTAACAGCAGCCAGCGGTCCAGGACCTGGGGAGCACGTCTTGGTGGTTTAGGACTCACTCCAGCAGCAGGATTTAGGAAGGTCTAGGTGGTACTGGTAAGTTGCAGATAAAGGCCTCTGGAACCTTGTTGTGTCCATATAGCTCACATAGGAGGTCAGCCAACAAACCTGTGAAGTCACTTTTGGGGGCAGGGTTCAAAGCAAGCAGGTTCAGTCTTCCTTCAAGCTTTCGATACCAGGCAGTCCTTCTGAGTCTCCACAGGTCTGGGAGTGTTCTGATGAGAGGTTTTAAGAGTGCCATTTTTATACCCAGTGCCAGCCTATGTGGGGGACACCCAATTTGTCTAACCGTAAACCAATTCTGGTCATTTCTTCCCTTTTCCCTGGGTTTGGCTCCAATCTGTCTAGGCCCAGAATTGGACTGAATTTGCCAGTGACACGGTAGGCCGTCTCTGAAGTCAGGAAGGGGCTACCCTTTGAAGCTCAGGAAGGGCTGGGTACAATCTCCCAGGCCAACCTGCTCAGGAAAGGAACATTCTTCCCACACACCAAAGGCCCTTTTATCCTCTGTCTGGAAGGAATATACATCACACCATAGGAGAGTCACGTGACATTGGCAGAAAAATGTCACTTTTCTAAAAAGTGCCATTTCCGAATAGTAATTTAAAAAGCAGACTTTACCACTAATGAGGATTTACAATTCAAATAAGTGGAATAAGTATTTATCCAGCTGTTCCTAAAAAAACATCAGTTATCACTTATTAAAAGTAAGACGGTAGCCCAGTGTTAGTCTATGGGAGAGCTAGCCTTACCGCAGTGAAAAAAGACTTGGGAAGAGGGGGTGGGGGTTTACTGCCAGGACATGTAAAACTTAAGTACACATCCTACGTTTTAAATACTATGCATCCTGCCCGATGAGCCTTTAGGATCTACCTTAGGGATGACTTATAAGTATTAAAAAAGAAGGTTGACGTATGGCCATAGGGTTGTTTTGCCAGGTCGAAATAGGAGTTTAAAACTACACTACAGACTTCAGTGGGACCTCAGTGGATGGCACACTGCATGTTGCAGCCCATTTATAGCATTTAATTTACAGGCCCTGGGCACATGTAGTACCATTTACTAGGGTCTAAGGAAATAAAATGTTGCAATTAGGTGTATACCAATTTTACCATGTTTGAAAGGGAGAGCACAAGCACTTTACCACTCGTTAGTAGGACTGAAGTGCGCAGAGTCCTAATGCCAACAAAAAAAGTGTCATGTGTCTTAAGTTGCACGTCCTATCTTCACGTACGTGCATGGTATGAGAGACCGCCACTTTAATTGCATCAAGTCTCTCTCACTATTGTGTCTCATTCTGATCCCCCCACTTTTCTTTCTTTTCTTACCTCCTTTTATTTTTTTGTTCTCCTTTACTTTTCTCTCTTTCATATTTTTTTCTTTATGAACAGGCATTTCTTCTCTCAGGCATATATTTTAAGTCTCCATAATTCAATGAGGGATCGAAACGTCGTCGACAAAAAGTATCATGTCTATTGCAAATGTGTTTTATCCTGATGAAAATAGCATGGCTACCGTATAAAAATAAGTGGTACTAACTGTTCAATATTCGTGGAGCCACGTTGTAAATGTCTGAGTTTTGTTTATATAATTTGTTTAGTTTTCCTGTCTTTCTCAGTCTTTGTTTTTTTCTGCATATTTTTGAAAATTATTGATTATATGAGTCTATTCTAAGTTGCTATAGAAATTATTTGATTTCTATATGCATTGTTGTGAATAATTCTCTGGAAGGGACCTTTTGTTCCGCTATTAATAACCTCATCCATGGTCCCTGTCACATCCCTGGGTTCCCTTGTCTATGTCAACATGTGTCTTAAGTTAGGCCCGGGGAAAAACGCTGCCATTTTAAATATGTACATGTTTCCTAAGTTGCCTTCCCTTTCACACGATGACTTCACACACATTTATTCTCGTGACAATGCAGGATTTCTCTCTCAGAAACTACATTATTTACAAATTCCACTTAGTAAGAACATAATCACGAAACCTTGAACATCCCGTACAAGGTCTGAACATGCATTGTGCAAATGCGGTTGTTTGCTGTTCGTCCATGCGGTGATGCAGCTATCTATAGAACGTAAACAATGGCGGCCTGACTAGAGGTCTCGGTTCAGAGCAAGGATGCTTTTTGTTATAAATAAACAAGCATTTCTCGGTTTTAGACAAAGGAGCACTTGCTGTCATTTGCGAAGTCACTACACGCTGAAACCTCACTCAGCCTAGCTGCTTGCTGATCCCTCTGCGAGGAGGGATGCCCAACTCGTGATTAAGACGGGAAACTACATTCTTTCCTTTCAGGTAACGGGGTTGGATCATCCAATAGGAGATGCTTGGCAGAATGCATACACACCCTAGACACTTAGGTTAGTGAACGCATAGTAGGAGTGCGATATATGTATATAAACATATATATATATATTGTTTTATGTGCTTGCATATATAGATTGTTTATCAAGATGGTGGAACTGTTCATTCTGTTCACTGTCCTTATACTGCTTATTACTCTTATCTGTTTCTGTCTATTGATCATTGCAGCACATATATACGATAAAAGAATCACAATGGTTCAATAAATATTGAAAACGCCCTTCTGTGTATTCCTTGTATATTTCTCTGAGAGAAAGAGAGCACGAGTGACGAAGCGAAAGGGTTCTAGATCTGTTACCACGATTCCTGGGAGGGATCAGAGTTGTCATGTTCTGTGGTTGCCAAAACCGTTTGCTACCTATCTAGGTTTAG